>JANAVB010016600.1:5940822-6060096 GCA_029216955.1 Iris pallida
GGGGGGGGGGGGTTGTGGTCGAGTCGGGCTGGCCAGGGGGTCAGCCCGTTGGCTTTGTTAAGGGTTAGGGTTTAGGTTCATTTATTTAGTTTAGAGAACATTTATATAAAAAAAAAAACTATCCTGTGTCCTGACAGTTAAGGACACAGGATTTCTCGTGTCCTCGCTTAGCACGACACGCACGAGCACAGTCGTATGTCCGAGCACAGCCACTGAGCTCGTCGTGTCCTGGCGAGTCTCGTGCGTGAAGACGAGACACGCACGACACGACTCTGATCCTGCTACTCACGTGTCCGGTGCTTGGGGGGTTTCGAGAGCTCTGGACGGCGGAGGAGTGGTCGGGATGGCGGCGCTCCGGTGGCGATCGATTCGTCTCGTCGGGGCGTAGCTGCGGGTGGTGGTGGGGTCGATGAGGGTGTCGGGATTGTGAGATCGAGACGTCGTCGGGGTTTAGGGTTCCGGCGAAGTGTTTTTGGGGAAGAAGGGGGCGTCGGTGGCTGTGGGGAGAATTTAGGGTTAGGTTTTAGGTCAGGGGAGAGTGGGGGTTTAAATAGGAGGAGTTAAGGCGGTGGACTTGGCCGGGAAAGGCGGGGGGCAGGGCGGCGTGGCAGCTCGGGGCAGTCGGGGCAGCGGAGTGGGGTGAGGCCGAGGAGAGAGAGAGAGAGCTGTCGTGTGGGGGGGGTTTGGTAGTTTGCAATAGGGCCCTCGGGAATTAGAAAATTGCATAAGGAGTTTTTACAGTGAAAAATACAAAATAATATTTGCATTCCTCAATTAAAACCAAATTCCTAATTACAAATTGATATAAATAACATTTCAAAAATTGCAGAATGATATTAAAATATTTTAGAAAATTACAAATCAATATTTTTGTATTTTAAAACTCATTTAAAATCATTTAAAAATTCTAGAAAAAATTTCTAAAAATTCCTAATAATTATTTCAAGGCTAAAATTAACATTAAAAATTAATTAACACCAATTTAACTAAAATTGAAAAACAGGGGCTGACAAGATGTATCTATGCTTTTAAAGAAGGAATAAAGAAATAATTATCTCATTATTCTCTCTCTCTTTTTATTTAATTTTGCTATGCTGTCATAGATAACAGAATCCAGAGAGGATTACGAACGTGACAATTTGTTTTGATGTAAATATTTGGAATTTAAGTTCGTAAGAGACATGACCTCTCACTATGAATGAATAGGTGATCATTCACTTCAATTTCCGAGGAAAAAATATTGAATGAATGAATGGTCGTTTAAATTTTCGAAGAAGAAAGGGAATGAATCAAGCACGTCGGTTTCGAAGAAGGGGAGATGAAGATTCGGTTATGAATGAACCGTTAGAAATGAACGAACAGTTATGCCTCTTTCCAAACGTCGTATCAGTTCTCAAGGCTGATTACTTAGTTGTTCTGCCTATAAATATAACACAACTTTTGTAAGTATTGTCAATCTCTTTTCTTTCTGTGCAAGAAAAAAATGTCTTCCAAAGATTTGATTGCTTCGAAGACTGAAGAAGAAACCAAGACTTCCCTTGCTGAGCCTCCAGTGCCTTCTCAAAAAGAAAGGGACGAAGGCTCAGTTGTTTCTTCTGCACTAAGACAGGATTTGATCTCCAAGTTAGTGGAGACTGGAAAAACTACTGAAGAAGAGGCATTGAGGATGGTTGTTTGTGAGTTCCTGGTGCGTTCAGACAACGAGATGTTTGAACGGTTGGCGAACTTTGTATTTAATCATGAAGGATCAGGGCCTCCTCCCTGTCCGTAATATTATGTAATTATATTCTGCTTTTGAATAAAAAATAAACTTTTATTTACATTATGTCTCTGAAAATAAAGTTTAATTTTTTTTTATACATAATATTTTTTGAGAAATTTGCCATCGATAGGTATCATAGCAACTATGCCATCCATATCTGTTAATTGATAGGCTCCATTGGAGAAGACTTTATTTACCACATACGGTCCTTCGAACTTGCCTTTGCTCATATGTATCATAGTCATAGGACGTCTGACTGTAAGAATCAACTCGCCTTCTTGAAATGTTCGCACTTTGACTTTGCGATTGAAAGCTTTTGAAATCTGGGCCTGATAAAGTTCGATATGCTGTTGAGCTAATAACCTTTTCTCGTCAAGCGCCTCCAATTCCTGAAGCCGAAGACGATCATTATTGTCTGTAGTAAGCTCATTAGCAATAGAGATTCTCAATGATGGAATTTGAATTTTCAAAGGTAGCACAGCTTCACATCCATATACTAGAGAAAAAGGTGTGCAACCTGTAGGATTACGGACAGTAGTGCGATATGCCCATAGACATTCTCCAAGTTTATCACTCCAATTACGTTTGTTGATAGAGACAAACTTTTTGAGGAGTTTGATAATGGTCTTATTCAATGCTTCAGCCAACCCGTTAGCCGCAGGATTATAGGCAGTCGAGGCAACATTATTGATTTTGTTGTCATCACAGAACCTATTAAACTTTTGGCTGATGAATTGCGGTCCATTATCATGGATGATTCGACGAGGGACACCAAATCTGTATATCACATGATGTTTGATAAAGTTGATGACACTACTCATTTTAACTTCAGCCAATGGTATAGTTTCTGCCCATTTGGAGAAATAATCGGTTATGGCTAAGATGAACCGATGTCCTATAGATGAAGGAGGATTGATAGGGCCAATTATATCCATGCCCCAAGCTTCAAAAGTCCATGAGGCAGCAGTCGGATGAAGAAATTCCGATGGTTGGTGAATAAAATCTGCATGAATCTGACATGCACGATATTTTCTTGCATAGTCAATAGCATCTGATACCATAGAGGGCCAGTTGTAGCCCATACATCGGATACGATCTTGTAATTTAGGACCTGGCTGATGTGCTCCACAAACACCATCATGAGCTTCACGTAATATCTGTTTTGCTTCATCACCTCAAGAGTAATCCATCAAAAGTTCTTCGATAGAGTATTTTAGTAGTATGATTATAATAGAATCGAAGCGATCGACGACGGATACTTGTAGCTTCTTTAGGATCTTCTGGCAAGATGTCATGTACTGCAAAATCAATGAAAGTTGCTCTCCAGTCCTCACTAATGACATTGACTTCAGTTAGGTTGCTGAATTCAATATTGTGGTTATTTTTAACACAAAATAGTTCTCTATTAGAGATAACAACCATTTGTTGTCTTTTGACTGGAACTGCCAATACCGCAGCTAGGTTAGCTAAGGCATCGGCTTCTGTATTGCATGCACGACGTACATGTTCGATGAAGAACCCTTTGAATGAAGAAGCTATCTTGGTTGCTGCTTCATAGTATGGTACTAGATCTTGATGTCGGACTTCATATATGCCTCTTACCTGATTAACAATCAGCTTAGATTCACCATATACTTCGAGTTATTTAATACTCAATTGTTTGGCTAATTGAAGTACGATGAGCAAAGTATTATATTCTGCCACATTGTTGGAACATGATTCGTCTAAAGAATAGGCCCTTTGAATAGTTAATACCTCGGGTAAAACGAGAACGATTCCCACTCCCGCAACAAGAGTACCTCCATGTCCAATTCTAGAAGCTCTATCAAAGAATAATCTCCAAGTAGGAAATTCTTCTGAGATCATATTTGATTCCAAAGTTTTGTCCAGAATCTCATCATAGAGTTTAGATGTTTCAGAAACAGGATGAGCTGCTAAAAATTCAGCAAGTGCTTGGTCTTTCACAAACTTTTGAGGAACATAAACCATATCATATTGTGTTAATAATATGGCCCATGTGGCAAGCCTAGAATTAAGTGTACTTGGTTTCTTCATTAAGACTCGAAGAGGATTGACTCAGGATATGACATGAATAGTTTGGCCTGTGATGTAATGTCTTGTCTTCTGAACAACAAACATTAAGGCTAAATATTCCTTCTCCACTGGACTATAACGATGTTCAGCTCCAATCATCGTTCGGCTAAGATAGTAGATGGCTTGTTCATGACCTTCCTTGTTCTTTTGAGCTAGCAAAGCTCCCAATGAATGATCCATTGCCCGGACATACATTATAAAAGGTATTCCTGAGATCGATGGTACAAGAACCGGTGTGCTCATTAAATACTGCTTTATGTCATCAAATGCTCGTTGACATTCTTCCGTCCAAACAAAATATACACCTTTCTTCATTAATTGAGTAAATGGTCTACAACGTCCAGATAAATTTGAAATGAACCGCCTGATGTATACAAGCCGACCTTGGAATCCTCGTAGTTTTTTTAGGTTGCGTGGAGGACGCATCTCTTGAATGGCTTTAATCTTCTTGGGATCAACGTGTATACCCTTAGAGGTAATGACAAAGCCGAAAAATTTACCACTAGAGACACCCAAGAAAGACTTGGTAGGGTTCATTTTGAGTTGATGCTGGCGCATTAGATTGAAGATAGTTCTTAAATCTTGAATATGATCTTCTTTGAGACGATTCTTGACAGCAATATCGTCAATATAGCATTCGACAGTCTTTCGCAAATAATCTGGAAAGATAGTACTCATAGCCCGCTGGTAAGTTGCACCTGCGTTCTTAAGACCAAACGGCATGACTGTATAACAATACACTCCCCGAGGAGTACGAAACGAAGTATGTTTTTCATCTTCAGGATTCATCCGAATTTGATTATATCCAGAAAACCCATCCATGAAAGAAATTCGTTCGAATCCACATGTATTATCGATCATAACATCAGTAATTGGGAGAGGAAATTCATCTTTAGGGCAAGCATCATTGAGATTTCGAAAGTCTATGCAAACTCGAACCTTTCCGGTCTTCTTCAGGACTGGGACGACATTGGCCACCCAGTCAGGATGTTGTTATTCTCTGATAAAACCGCAAGCTATAAGCTTTTTGACTTCATCATCAATTGCATCCATCATTTCAGGCTTGAATCGCCGTTGTTGTTGTTTGACCGATTTGGCATTCGACAAAATGTTAAGCTTGTGAGTTACAATTTGAGGATCTAATCCAGCCATATCTTCGTAACTCCAGGAGAAGACGTCGATGTATTCACGAATAAGGTGAATTAATTCTTGTTTATCATCCTCTAGGAGATATTTGCTAATGAAGATTGGTCGTGATGCACCTTTCTTTCCAATATCGATTTGGAACAGTTGATCCTCGGTAGGTGGTTCTTATTGTTCAAAATGAAGTTCCCACTGATTGTCCATCATTTGTGCCTAAGGGTCCATTTCAATAACTTCTTCAATGTCGCTTTCGTCATCTTCTGAGAATTCGGCAGACACCATGTTAGAAGATACTATCACCTTATGAACATGACCGATGCTAGTATCAGAATCCCATGAGATAGAATCAGAAGAGTTTGAACGTTCTTCTTCATCAGATTCAGAAGGTTCTGGAGTTGGAAATGGTGATGTATAACCTAGTCCTCATTTCATTTTACTGTAGTATTGTTGTGATTTTCCTTTTGGAACAGCAATACGAAGAGGGGTTCGCCTTCCTTTACCATTGTTGAGACCTGTTCTGAAATTATAGCCCATTTTACGGATGATGGCTTTGGATTGTGGACTATAGCGTCATAATTGTAGTCTTCCTGTATCATCTCTATTATCATTATAGAGCATGATTTTTGGTTCTTCTCTTTTGTTGAAGAATATAGGCTTTTTATCTTTCTTTCGAGATGGTACTAAGAAGTACGACTCTTGTATTGAATCCAGTGATACCACATTTCGTCGAGATGATACGACTTCTATTGTAAGTGGTTTAAAGCTATCTAGTATATCCAGATAACACTGAATATAGTAAAAGACATCAGTATACTGCAAAGGAGATGCTTTATTGATTTTTACACCATCATTTACAATAGGGACTTTAGCCTTAGCAGGCTTAGTCAGATTGATGACAAGAGGGGGAGAAGAAAAACGAGAAGGAGGAGGGAGCTTCTTGTGACGAAGATCCATTACAAGCGGCTCATAAGAGGTGAGCTCCCTTTGTTCTTGATTATCACCTTTAGGTCGCTTCTCATGAGAAGGTAGATAGATAGTCAGAGGTTTGGAAGACTGAGGACAGGAGGTACGTCCTTTGACCAGAATCACCAGAGTATCATTAGGTATACTCTTCTGTTCTTCATCTGTGTCCATTGCTAGTACCACCTTCATGAATTCCTTTTTGTACATATGAGAATTGTTGCAGTATGCTTCAACTCCTTTGAAAGGATTCAGATCTGCAACCTCTTTTTGGACTTCTCCATTACCATCCATATATTTAAAACATTGGTGGAGCATAGAGGGTACAATATTGTGCTCATGGAGGAATGGCCTTCCCAATAAAGCATTGTATGAGCCATAATTGTCAATAACATAGAAAGTTACCTTTGTACGAAGATTGCCAATTTGAAGTTTTAGGCATATTTTTTCCAAAGGTTCACTTCTTCCTTGATTGAATCCCAGGATGGTAGTGATAGTTGTAGAAAGATTGTGTACTGGGATTTTTAAAGTATCCAGTAAGGACTTCGGCATGATGCTAAGTGCAGACCCGGGATTAATTAGAATGCGGTTGACTTTCATGGTGTCTACATACCCCGTGAAATAGAGAGGACGATCATGACGATTGTCTTCTAATAACATGTCATCTTGTGTAAAAGTGATATTGGACATTAATTCAAATACACTATGACAATGTGCACAGCTGACTGGCTCCTTTTCAGGCTTCTTGAGAAGAGTCAAACAAGCGTCAGCCTGCATCAAGGCTTCACTTAATGTCTCACGAGTTTCTTTTGAGAGACGTAAAATTTCAAAGATTGACAATCTTCTTGGAGTATTGGCCAATTGAGCCAATATATCAAAATTGTAAGGCTTTTCAAGTCCAAGAGATGATGACTTCTTCAATGCTTTATCAAAGCGAACAGGTTGCTTTCCCTTGTCTGCTGATGTTGGTTTAGGAGGAGATGGCTCGATCACTGGCAAGGATGTAGATGGTGTATCTTCAGCAGGAGAAGATGATGGAGGAAGAGCATCCGGGGATGGAGCAGGATTCTCTTGATTTTCGGAATACTCTCGAAGATAAGGTTTCCCATATCTAGTGCACATTAGAATTTCTTCTTCTGTTACTGGTTCAAAGGATACCATATTACAATTGTTAGATTTGGACTTGGAATGCTTCTTTTGCTTAGAAGAGGAAGGCGTTTCAAATTCTGCCACCAGATCTGGATGAATCCACATAATCTCTCCTCTGTCAGTTGACAGTGGAACAAGACCTTTATTTTAAGGAGGTGGGATATTCACAATTTCCAGAGTAGTCCTTGGAATGGGGACAGCACCATCTTGTACGAGTTATGGTAGAAAATCACCGAATTGGAGAGAAACTACATTAGCAGTCACCATTTTCTCGTCCTGCTGTAGAGTAATTGCTCCAGAGTTGACCAACTCCTGGATTTTGCCCTTGAGAACATAACATGCTCTGGTTGGATGCCCTATGAATCTGTGATAAACACAGTATTTAGGGTGATCAGTTTTACCGACTTCTTCTGGTCGCTTTGCCTCTAGAAGCTGAAGCTTATTGCTTTTGATCAAGCAATCAAAGATGCTTAAAGTATCATCTTCATCGAAAGAATAATCTTCTTTTGGATGAGTTGACTTTTGCAGGGGCGCTGATGGGGTGGATGCCGTCTGAGTAATATTGACAGCCAAAGACTCTTTGCCTTTGAGATTAATGGCCAGTGTTTCTTTGTTCTTGCGGTTATTCTGGCGATTATTACCCTCTGGTGTAGAATGTTCATCTTGGTTAGGATGAGTCATTTGGACTCCTAACTGCTTGAACTTTTCGGTACTAACTTCTGCCGCCTTTGTATTAACAATGAAAGAAGGCCAATCCTGGAATTGTATAGATCCCGTCCACATACTGATAATAGGCAACAAGTTTGATTTGTAAGTGTCTATTGTTACAGCAGATGTAGTACCTAAAGGCATTTTGAGTGCCTCTCGGCAGAATCTTTCAATAAAACTCTCTGTGGATTTATTGTGCCTCTGTTTAATTTTAATGAGGGCAGACATCGTCATGTCATTGACTCCCTCATAAAATCATTCCAAGAACATTTGCTTAAAACCAACTAAAGAAGTGATACAGCCATCAGGCAGGCTACGATACCAGTCATATGCTACACCGGCTAAACAACCGACGAACACTCTGGTAAGGAGAGCATCATTTGGCTATAATTTATCAGTCATTACCTCAAAATGATTGATGTACTGACTTGGAGAAGTGCTGCCATCAAACAGCATAATGGTTGGAAGCTTATACATAGGAGGAAGTGGAACTTCCTTCCACTCTGTAGGATATGGTTGCTTTATGCCTAGTCTTTGTAGGCCATCCTTCTGCTTGAAGGCCTCAAACTGAGTGCGTAAGAGTTTTACAGCTTTATTAGCATCCCCTGATGTTTGGTAATTGGTAAGCTGGTTAAAAGTGTTAGGAGGAGGAACATCATGGTAATTACCATCCCAACACCAGACTGACTTGGATCAGCTTGAATTGGCACAGAAGCAACCTGAGGGGCTGGTACCCCCAGACTAACAGGTACAGAAGATGTTATAAGCTCAGGATTTGTAATAGGGTTTACAATCGGGGGCACTGTATGTTGAGCCACCATTATGGTGTGCATGCTTGCAGCCATTTCTGCCATAGTTTTCAATTTGTCTTCTAATGCAACAATTCTTTGCTCTTGGCTGGTTGACGTAGAGGCATCTTGATCTTCTATAATGGTATATGCCGTCACTTCTCTTGCAGCTATTTATGAGATAGTTTGTTCAGAACTTTTACTATGTATCAAACTCCGAAAGAGAGTCCTCTCCCACATGGGTGATAGGGAGATCTTCTTGATTAAAGACACCTTAGTTCAAATGTCGATTTCTCGATCTAGTGTATTGAAAGACACCTTCACTGGATGCATGGATCCGATCTAAGTATTGCTGACTGGAATTACGGGATGCATTACGTCTTGGACGTTTCCTACCCCCAGTGCCTTGAGAAGTCATGTTAACAGAAGCATATAATAGCTCATCTTCATCTTCTATTATATGTTCAGGAGTTGAAGCATAGTTCAGACGATCGAAGACAGATCGTCGAGCCGATTGGCAACAACAGTTGATGACAACTTCATGTAGGCAGTGGCGATTTGAAGCACGATTTAGAGGTAAGAAAAACATTCCCGTAGTCTCCCGTCTTTGTGTAAGACGTTGCCGAAGATCAGTTACAACCATAGGATGAAAAGAAGTCGGAGGAACATATTCCTTAATGATGTTAGGAACATGTCTCATATTCTTCAGGTGTTTAGTTCCTTGAGTGTACAAAGATGTACTCAACTCATTAGCATAGGTAGATGGGTCTTTCTCTTCAAACTTTGGCTTTTGGTGCAGATTGGCCTTTGGCATAGGGTTCTTGTATTTCGCCAAGGTTGATATTGGTTGACGCCTATTGAGATAAGCGCATAAATCAGAAAATTCTGCTCCCGGTGTCTCTGTTTGTCATACCTTCAATTTTTCTTGCTTGGATCTTGAAATTTGCAAGGTAGAAAGGTCTTTACTAGACCCTATAGGGGTAGGTAAGATATCTCTCTGATCAGCATTCTTTCCGGTATCAGAGATCCGAGGACCTCTATTTACAGAAATAGAATCTGATACGTCTTCCTCTGAGTCATAGACCAGGAAAGTTTTAGGAAAGGCCAAGGGGTGCTTTCCTTTATTTTAAATAGGGTTAGCTAAGAAGCGTTTTCCTTTATTCTGTTGTGTGACCATTTTAGGCATAGATTGTGCCAATTGAGGAAAGGTCAAAGGACTTTTCCTTTTGTTCTGTCTAGTGTTGGCACTAGGACATGAATTCTCCAAGTTCAGAACTTAAGAATTGGAAGATGGAATAGCCAAAAGACTAGTTTCCTTGAGTTGCGCCAGAGTAGCAGATTGCGCTTGGGTTGCCGATTGCTTGGGTTGCGCCATAGTCCTACGGACTACTGGTGGCGCCTTGGCAGCAACATTGGTAGACTGTGCCTCAGCAGTAGCTTGAACTGACTACGCCTTGGCAGCAAAGATAGTAGTAGACTGCGCATGGGAAGCAGGGTGAGCAGATTGTGCCCTAGCAACAGAAACAGGTTGTGCTGGAGCCACTGAGGCGGATTGCGCCTTGGTCATTGAGTACTCAAGTTGCGCCTGGGCAACAGCGACTGTGGGGGATTTAGGAGTCCACATAGTCCTGTTCATGGCGATAGCCATCGTGCGCTTGTTGCTCTTGGTGTTGACCATATTCTTGTAGGCTGTCTGGTTGACTTGAACAACCAGAGTCTTCTGCATCTTGCCGATCGACGCAATGTCACATTGAGTTGTCACTTTCTCGTTGAAGGAGAAAGTCGTCTCCAGCAGAGTCGCCATTTTGTTTGTAAAAACAAAATTAGTTTATTCCAAACTTGTAAAAGAGTACAAAGTACAATGAATTCTGGGAAAGTACAACTTTAGGAATCTGATCAGAAGACAATTACTTTATTCCTTGGACTATGTAAAATTGAAGACTGTAGCCTCTGGAGAATGCAGTAGCTGTCATGACCCACACCCGGTTTTCGGACGCGAGCTCATGAACAAGCCAGCTACGTATCGAGCGGACTCCAGCCTGACTCAAGTACGTATAATATGTCAAGGTCATGGTAATCTGCAGTGTATCTCAATCCATAAGAATATATAAGAAAAGAATGAACAAGTATGGGTCATGGTCTGCAGCCCATTAGCATATTGTCCGATTAGACTCTAAGGATGATATGAGTCTATAAATCTAAGCTGATAAGCAGGATATATTATAAAAGCACGAGAAGGATAGTAAATCGAGAATACTAACAAAATACCTGAATCATGCAGATGAAGTCAACTACCACATGCTCAGCTAACTAACTCTGTGCGATCAGCTACCTGAAGAGATCATCAAGTCCTCAGAGGACTAGCAAGATACATAAAACATGCCTACTAATATGATAGTAAATAACATGTATGGAGAATAAGAACACTGCAAGAAGAACATCTAAGGATGACGAGTCGGGTGGAAATATAATACTAGACTTGGCTATCAATCAATCGATTAACCCCTATAGCTTGTAGTACAATGCAAGATATACCCAATCCATAGTAGATTTTGACTGTATTACAATACAAGATACTCCCAGTCAAGATTAGCCAATTCTAGTATCGATCTCCTCTCCTAAAGGATACAAGGTCAAGTAGACTCCTATAAATCATAGTACAATGCAAGATACTCCCAATTTATAGTGTCGCAAGTCAAGTCAATCAATCAATATATTTTATAGGTCATAGTACAATGTAAGATACTCCCAATCTATGGTATGTCTCAAGTCAAGTCAATCAAGTGATATCAAGGTAGAAGAATCGGCTATAGGTCGTAGTACAATGTAAGATACTCCTAATCTATAGTATGTTTCAACTGTAGTACAATACAAGATACTCCCAGTCAAGAATGGTCAAGTCAAGGACAGATATAGAAACTGACAACTCAATCACGAGACAAGATAACATGAAGAGACCAATAATCAAGTAATGTCGAATATCCTATACGTGCACGCAATCTAGAATAAGTAAAACAATCAAGGGCAAATCAATCACAATATGGAATCATGTGACAGTATGAAAGGAATGCAATAAAGAAAGAGAAAATAATATAAATACTGTATATGTTCGGCAAGGTATACTTGTCTGAGGGTTGCACGGAGAACCAACAAGATATCGCCAATCAACAAGTCAGATAGTCCAAGTCCCACAACTGCCTCCAGAAGCTGTAATAGATGTTACCAACGTTTTCAGAATATTTAAATTAGCTAGGATGCTTGTCCTTAAGTCCAATTCTGGACACAGGGGCAAAACAATAATTTCGGACAAAAATGGTGTCCGCCGTTGGACCCGCTTTACACCGAAAAGCATGCCAGAGTCAATGGTCTCTAAAGTCGTCAAACTACATGTCAACAGGTCCGATTTTTTGATACAAACCCAACGGTATGTCCAATTTTAGATTTCGAGGGATCGTGCACAAAAGCGTCCGTTGATTCGGACCGTGGGGCCCGTAAAACGGCGATCCAATCAACTGTCTCAGAATCGGACCAAACATGGCATACAGGACCAGAAAAACGATATAGTCATGTTGCGCAAGTTTCGTCTCGATCTGACGAGCATGCACAAAGTAATTGGAGTTTGTGCAAAGTGGTCGATACGATAAATTTTGACGGATACGCATCAAATTCGTCGCACACACGCGAGCAATTTGAATTTCGTCAAAGCCCACATGACCACGAAGCTGATACGCACCTTTTGATTCTTTCGGTTCGCGACCACGTCGCCCGGATTGGCGGGACACACGTCGTATCGAAGAAATTTCTAGTTTTTAAAACAGGTTTTCGGTAAACTTCGGGATCCGATTTCTCGGCGCGTAGTCGATGAAATCGACTTCTGTGAATTGGGTTGTAGAGCCCTACATGTTGTCTATAACTGCCTTTAATTAGTTTTTGAGGTTGTGTACTAATCTGATCTATATCTGGATTCTAAAACAGAGATTTAATTCCTGAAACTGTTCTGTTTGAACAGGTTTTTCGTCAATGTTCGCGTCGATTTATCGAGCAACTTAGGGTACCTAAATTTAAACTATTTGAAGTGGTGGAAAGCTGTATAGGTTGTCTTCCTATCGAACCAATTGGTTCGAGAAATGATGATGAGACGAGCAAGTGGGATACCTGCGAAGTTGGGGTGTTCGACCACTGCTACTGATGTTGTTCTGTTCTCGCACGCTCACGGCCTGGCCGGCCGTCGGCGGTGTACCGGTGCTGCTGCGGCGCGCGCGCGGCCGTGGCGAGTGCGAGGGTTGGCTGTCGAGGGATAGTATTAGGGTTTGGGGTTCCCTCTCTCGATCTTTCTCTCTCTATATATAACTTGCGCGCGGAAAATCCAAACCAGGTTTTTGGTTCAGTCCCGACCTAGGCTTGGGCCTGGTCGGGCTGGGCTAAGCTGCTGGCCTTGCTGAGATTGAGCGGGGTGGACTGGGGAAACACTGGATTGGGCCGGCCTGGCCTGGGGGCTTGTGGGCAGGCCGGTTCTTGGCTGGACTGCTTGGGGAATGGGTTTTGGTCCTGTGGGCTTTTGAGTTTCTATTTCTCTTTTATACACTCATATGTATACGTATACATTATGTATATTCTCTTCATTTATACATATATATATATATATATATATATTTATACAATAATATGTATATGATGGCTATATTTACCCCATATAATATATATACATATAATCTAAATATATTATCACTATATAATATATATATAATCGATATCTATAATCAAGCTATATAATCACCATGTAACATATACGTACAACCAAGATATATTATATATAAAATCGTCATATATAATCTTTAAATCAATTTAAATACTAAAATTTATAATTAAAAATTATTGGGAATATATATAAAACACATGATTACCATTTATGAATATATTTATACACAAGTATATATACTGCCTATGTAAATGCTAAAGTCCAAATATCACTCTACAGGAATATTATCATATTCACAAGGGTAGTAACCTAATAACAAGAATATTAATGATATAAATTATACATATATAACAATCATCTCTAAAATGCTTTCTAAATCACTAAAGTAAAATGCCAATACAACATACATTTATATGATCTTCTCTGAACATACTACCCGACTACGTGGGCTTAGACCTGGTTCGGGTCTGGTCCGGACTAGTTCGGTACAACCGGATCTTCGACAAGTCAATAAATCTAAACAATTAAATAATTAAAACATCTTTATAGGTTAGGTCGCAACTTGGCCTGGTTTTCCTAGTTAGAAAACTACTATGGCTTGGCATTCCCCAACCATGGCTAAACACTAGTCAAAGCATGCTACTGCACTATCCGTGCCATGATTTCTATTCGTCTGGTACTTCAAAACTCAACTATGGCTAAAGTCATCTACCGTAATAATTAACAAAATAATTATTTAATAAAATCTAAAAATCACCATTTAATTCAATTAAATAATAATAAAATATTTTCAAAAAAATTTTGGGAAGGGGAGCTACAAACCTACCCACCTTAAAAATAATTTTGTCCTCGAAATACTAATTCATAACTATTCCTTAAAATTCAAAAAGGAAGTCTGCCTTAACCTTAATCTCCTCAAATTTAATCTCTACAAAATGTTTTATAACCTCCTCTAGCCATTTATAACTCCAAATAATTGAGGACTTCTACCCACCTTTGGTCACACAACTTCTTAAAACACGGTCACTAAAATCTTATAATCTTTAAACTAGTTGCTAACAATTCCACCGACAGCTATCTAGGACATAAGGCTCGATAATCCTTATATCTATAAACAACCAATACTCAATAATTATGCAATATTATACTATAATTGAAGAATTTCTGGTAAATCCTAGACAGCACGATCATTCGTTACCTCGGAATAGGAAGGGACGAGAATCAATGGCACAGGAAGCAAGGAAGTATAATCGAGAGCAAATATGGAGTTTTCAAGGACGTAGAGAATTTTCAAGGCATAGTGGATTGAGATATATAAGGGTTTAGTCATATTCGCAGGCTCGTATCAGTACAATTACGTAACCGATACGATATTCTCTGACCTGCATGGGCTACCACAAAAACTTGTCACTACCCGCACCCGGTTTTCGGACGCGAGCTCGTAAGCAAGCCAGCTACGTATCGAACGGACTCCAGCCCGACTCAAGTACGTATAAGTTGTCAAGGTCATGGTAATCTGCAGTGTATCTCAATCCACAATAATATATAAGAAAAGAATGAACAAGTATGGGTCATGGTCTGCAGCCCGTTAACATATTGTCCAATTAGACTCTAAGGATGATATGAGTCTATAAATCTAAGCTGATAAGCAGGATATATTATAAAAGCACGAGAAGGATAGTAAATCGATAATACTAACAAAATACCTGAATCATGTAGATGAAGTCAACTACCACATGCTCAGCTAAGTAACTTCGTGCAATCAGCTACCTGAAGAGATCATCAGGTCCTCAGAGGACTAGCAAGATACATAAAACATGCGTACTAATATGACAGTAAATAACATGTATGGAGAATAAGAACACTGCAAGAAGAACATTTAAGGACGACGAGTCGGGTGGAAATGTAATACTAGACTTAGCTATCAATCAATCGATTAACCCTTATAGCTTGTAGTACAATACAAGATACACCCAATCTATAGTAGATTTTGACTGTATTATATTACAAGATACTCTCAGTCAAGATTAGCCAATTCTAGTATCAATCTCCTCTCCTAAAGGGTACAAGGTCAAGTAGACTCCTATAAATCGTAGTACAATGAAAGATACTCCCAATTTATAGTATCGCAAGTCAAGTCAATCAATCAATCAATATATGCTATAGGTCATAGTACAATGTAAGATACTCCCAATCTATGGCATGTCTCAAGTCAAGTCAATCAAGTGATATCAAGGTAGAAGAATCGGCTATAGGTCGTAGTACAATGTAAGATACTCCCAATCTATAGTATGTCTCAACTATAGTACAATACAAGATACTCCCAGTCAAGAATGGTCAAGTCAAGGACAGATATAGAAACTGACAACTCAATCACCAGACAAGATAACATGAAGAGACCAAGAATCAAGCAATATCGAATATCCTATAAGTGCACGTAATCTAGAATAAGTAAAAAAATCAAGGGTAAATCAATCACAATAAGGAATCATGTGACAGTATGAAAGGAATGCAATAAAGAAAGAGAAAACAATATAAATACTGTATATGTTCGGCAAGGTATACTTGCTTGAGGGTTGCACGGAGAACCAACAATATATCGCCAATCAACAAGTCAGAGAGTCCAAGTCTCACAACTGCCTCTAGAAGTAGTAATCGATGTTACCAACATTCTCAGAATATTTAAATTTGCTAGGATTTCCTGTACTTAAGTCCAATTCTGGACACAGGGGCAAAACGATAATTTCGGACAAAAACGGTGTCTGCCGTTGGACCCGCTTTGCACCGAAAAGCATGCCAGAGTCAATGGTCTCTAAAGTCGTCAAACTACATGTCAATAGGTCCAATTTTCTGATACAAACCCAACGATATGTCCAATTTTGGATTCCGAGGGGCCGTGCACAAAATCACCCATTGAATCGGACCGTAGTGCCCACAAAACGGCGATCCATTCAACCGTCTCAGAATCGGACCAAACTTGGCATACAGGACTAGAAAAATTAAACGGTCATGTTGGCACAAGTTTCGTCTCGATCTGACGAGCATGCACAAAGTAATTAGAGTTTGTGCAAAGTGGTCGATACGGTGAATTTTGACGGATACGCATCAAATTCGTCGCGCACATACGACCAATTTGAATTCCGTCAAAGCCCACACGACCACGAAGCCGATACGCACCTTTTGATGCTTTCGGTTCGCGACCACGTCACCCGGATTGGCGGGGCGCACGTCGTATCGAAGAAATTTTTAGTTTTTAAAACAGGTTTTCGGTAAACTTCGGGATTCGATTTCTCGGCGCGTAGTTGATGAAATCGACTTCTACAAATTGGGTTGTGGAGCCCTACATGTTTTCTATAACTGCCTTTAATTAGTTTTTGAGGTTGTGTACTGATCTGATCTATATATGGCTTCTAAAATAGGGATTTAATTCCTAAAACTGTTCTGTTTGAACAGGTTTTTCATCAATGTTTGCGTCAATTTATCGAGCAACTTAGGGTACCTAAATTTAAACTATTTGAAGTGGTGGAAAGCCGTATAGGTTGTCTTCCTATCGAACCAATTGGTTCAAGAAATGATGATGAGACGAGAGAGTGGGATACCTGCGAAGTTAGGGTGTTCGACCACTGCTACTGCTGCTGTTCTGTTCTCGCACGGCCTGGCCGGCCGTCGATGGTGTACCGGCGCTGCTGCGGCGAGCGCGCGGCCGTGGCGAGTGCGGGTGTTGGCTGTTGAGGGATAGTATTAGGGTTTGGGGTTCCCTCTCTCGATCTTTCTCTCTCTCTATATATAACTTGTGCGCGAAAAATCTGAACCAAGTTTTTGGTTCAGTCCCGACCTAGGCTTGGGCCTGGTCGGGCTGGGCTAAGCCGCTAGCCTTGCTGAGATTGAGCGGGCTGGACTGGGGAAATACTGGATTGGGCCGGCCTGGCCTGGGGCTTGTGGGCAGGCCGGTTCTTGGCTGGACTGCTTGGGGAATGGGTTTTGGTCCTGTGGGCTTTTGAGTTTCTATTTCTCTTTTATACACTCATATGTACGCATATACATTATGTATATTCTCTTCATTTATACATGTAACTACTTATATATATATTTATACAATAATATGTATATGATGGCTATATTTACCCCATATAATATATATACATATAATCAAAATATATTATCACTATATTATATATATATATATATGATCGATATCTACAATCAAGATATATAATCACCATGTAACATATACGTACAACCAAGATATATTATATATAAAATCCTCATATATAATTATTAAATTAATTTAAATACTAAAATTTATAATTAAAAATTATTGGGAATATATATAAAGCACATGATTACCATTTATGAATATATTTATACACAAGTATATATACTGCCTATGTAAATGCCAAAGTCCAAATATCACTCTACAGGAATATTATCATATTCACAAGGGTAGTAACCTAATAACAAGAATATTTATGATATAAATTATACATATATAACAATCATCTCCAAAATGCTTTCTAAATTACTAAAGTAAAATGCCAATACAACATACATTTATATGATTGTCTCTGAACATACTACCCGACTACGTGGGCTTGGACCTGGTTCGGGTCTGGTCCGGACTAGTTCGGTACAACCGGGTCTTCTACAAGTCACTAAATCTAAACAATTAAATAATTAAAATGTCTTTATAGGTTTGGTCGCAACTTGGCCTGGTTTTCCTAGTTAGGAAACTACTATGGCTTGGCATTCCCCTACCATGGCTAAACACTAGTCAAAGCACGCTACTATACTATTCGTGCCATAATTTCTAGTCGTCTGGTACTTCAAAACTCAACTATGGCTAAAGTCGTCTACCGTAATAATTAACAAAATAATTATTTAATAAAATCTAAAAATCACCATTTAAATCAATTAAATAATAATAAAATATTTTCAAAAAAAATTCGGAAAGGGGAGCTACAGCAGCAATTTTGTAAGAGTTCTTGATCTCTGTGTGTGTATCTGATAATGATTAGAAACTCTATTTATAGAGTTCTTAAAATAACTATTTTAGCAGTTATTCTGATGGTACGCGAAGCTGGATTGTGCCACATTGAGTTGCGCTAACCTCCTGTTGTGCCAACTTTTATTCAGTTATCAATCGTGTACTAACTGTATTTAGACGCGTGGCATCATATGATTGAGATGCGCGTGGTCGTGTACAGGATAGTAGACACGTCTTGAGAGATTAGTGGCATGTGCGCCACGTCATCTTGTTTTAGAATTTAAGTTGTCTCAACTTTATCAGGTTGCGCGAGCTTCAGTCAACAAGTCAAACTGCACTTGATTTGGGCTGCACCTATATACGTGGCAGCTTCTGAGCAGAAGTAATTCAGGTTGCGCCCAGGCGCAACTAAGGATTTTGTTTAGATTGTACCTGGGCACAACTCACGAAGCATACAGGATAGCTGTCCATTACCTTCCCTTGAGCGGCACAATTTACGAGATTTAAAGAGATTTTCCTCGTTCACTATTGTGTCAGTTGTCAGTGTTATCAGGTAATGATGACCATTAAGTGTCAGATGCCACGTAGGTTTTGGCACAAAACGACTGGGCGTAGTCTGATATCAGGCGCAACCTGATCAGTGGCGCAGTCTGTTCTCTGAGCTTCATATCAGTGGCGTAACCTAAATTTTGGGGTACAATTTGATCACTGATCAGTATATTCAGGGCACAACTTGAATTTTATGCTCTACAGTTATGCGCCCACATGCTGCTGTATGTTATGCGTCCACATGTTGTTTTGGGCACATAACCCTTTGGGCGCATAAGATTCCTCCAGTACTTAGTTTTTTCTGTAGATTCTGAGTCTGACTTTCTCTTCTGTCCTTGTAGTTAATATGTTTGTCCCAAAACTTAGTGGAATCCCTTTCGGCTTTGCTTGCTAAGTCCTTGGCATAAGCCTCATAACCAACATGGTCAGCAATGTTCAGGCCAAGATCAGTCATGACCAGCCTACGGAACGGACTATCGTCATACTTGAACAGGATAAGATCTTCATGAAGCAGATGATTAATGACGAGAAGCTCTTACTTGGAGGGGCACGTCGTTTTAAGAAGCCATACTTCCTGTTCAGTGACAGTATGGGATTCGAGGATGATGAGACGATATGTCTAGAAGACCCTCTGGTAGTTAAGTTAAATAACCAAAGAATATGGTTGCCATCGATGAAGCACCAATATCCTCTGTCAGTATTTACTGATCTGGCTGTGTAGAGGCGAATGAAATGGGTCCCGACCCCAGAACTGCATAGGGTTGTTTCTGGTAGGATCTAATTCAACTCTGGTGACCGGAAGAAGGGCACGTTCAAGTGTGTCAAGGGTTCCACGTCCTACTCCATGAGGGAGCTGCATCCTGGAGTCATAATGAATGATGTCCCGACTGATCTTCACCCCTACGCTGATGAGACTCTCTCCAACTTGATGCTGTCAAAGAAGGAATCATATCCGGGAGGGAAGCTGCGGATGGAAGGTTGGAGACATTCTGTCCCATTCTGGAGCGACCTTACTGGATGGGTGCTCTTGTAACATCCAGTTTTCCAAATGAGGGTAATTTTGAAATTTTATAATTATAATTATTATTTATTGACATTTATTTCATATTATGATTTTTGGTGATTTTTAATCATTTTTGAACTATTTAAAACTGTTTTAAGTCATGACTTATGATTTTGACATTTTACTAGTGTAACCCTAGAGACTGCATGACGTAGAGCCTAACCATGTCATTAGGATGATTTATTTTTACTTTTGAGCATGAAGGTATTTTGGTCATTTGGCCTCTTTGAATTATTTTATGATTTAATGCATTGGTGATTGTTAATTTTGACTTTTTGCTAGCTGTGACTTAAGAGACTGTCCTAGACTTGACCTTGACTTTGGTAACTTAGTTGACATGGCAAGGGACCCTAATCTAACTTAAGTTGGTCTTGGTTGACTTAAGTTGGCTAAGTTTCATGGAGAGAGTAGGAGGATTTTTGCATTAGACCAAAGGCTAAGGACTTGAGCTAGTTAGCTAGTACAACTAGGCCCATAGCTCATTAGACTAAACACTAACCCTAATTTTCACTTTATGTCCAGCCACTAGGGCTCCCCCTTACCAATAAATAATCTCTTCATTAGTTCTTGCCTCTTTTATGTCATTTCAACACATAGAGAAAAGAAAGGTTTGTCCATTCTTTTCCAACCCATAGATTATTCATTTTAAATCCGTTTTCACTCTAGTTTCTTGTATTAGAGCCTAATACTCTCATATTTTTTGATTGTGGAGTTTAATCCCAGCTTTGGGACAATTTGGGAGCATTTGGCTAGCAAGGAGGAATCCCCTATTTGGAGCTTTTTCATGCTTTTTGCACCTATAGGTAAAACTCCACAAATTGATCTAATATTCTGTTTTCTTTGTATTTAGGGCTAGATCTAGGTGTTCCCTAACTGTCCCTCAAGTTTGGTAGGAAACCTTGTCTGTTTGGTGCCCGTATCGGGCACGTGTCTATGTGTATGTACAAGTGTTTGTTGAAATGTCACATAGAAATGAATTTTCGTATTTTCCAAAACTAATTACATGTTTTTGAAGATCTTAATGTGTATATTAAATATGTTGAGGACTGAGCACAATTTTGGTAGATTTTTGTGTCCAAATCGAATACGCACCGCACGCATGATACAGTGCACTGGCCGCGTGCAACCCCCTGCTGTTCGAGTGTCCTAGCGGACACGACACGACACGAGACACCACGAAAATTTGTGGAAACGTGCGGGCACCCACTGACGTCACTCCCACAAAATTTCACGATTCCTCGTTTAGTGTGCACGAAAAAATCAACCGTGCACCGACTTTGCACTGCCACATGCATGCTGTGTGCATCCCCTGTATTTTGAGTTTGACATAGGACATGACACATCACTAGGACACGTGATATTCGATGAGGTGATGGGGCCCATGTCTGACTAGACCCTCACCAAGTTTTGTGACACTTGGTTACGAGTCGAGGAAGTTCTCGAGCTCGTATCAAAATTTATGACAAGCACACACGCAATTTCGAGCCACTGATACGGCCTTATATCGACACGTCGACGACACTTAGACATGGGGCAGGGTGTTCAGTCCCTAGCCCTATGTTTCCTCCACACGAGTGCAAGAGCACGTGGTGCCTCGAGCACTGTGTCGAGACCACGAAGGCTTGACATGGTTGCACGAGGAAGAGATTTCTATTTTTCTGAGGCTGTTCGAATTTGTATTTTTGGACACTTCGTGTCCCAATTTTTGGACACATTGAGTCTCATGGATATGTATGATGTGCCGTATTACCTACAACCATTTACATGTCGATTTTGGTATTTTAAAACACATGTTAGAGTATAGTCTGGACTCACCCTGGAATCTTTGATCACTGACTTGACTCACCTTATACCAGACTCATCTTGTGCTGGAATCACTTGGTATTAGATTATATTGTCTGGACTCACACATGACACTTTTATACTGTCTGGACTTATATCATGCTACTCTAGTTCAGCTAGATTATTTTACAGTCTTCATTGCCATGTTTCTCTTCTTGTCTAGTTACTTTACTTTTCTTACACCTTAACTGTTTCTCTACATCACTACCTGTATAAAACTGCCATGCTTCATCAATATAACTGTCTATAACTGCTTTATAGTTCTCTGTCATTTATTTGGAATTTCTTGATGAGTTGTACTCGTTCCTGTCCTGACTGGACCTGTTAAAAATTTTACAGATGATTGCCCTGAGGACACATGTCCTACATATTATGGACCCGGAGACGGGATGGCTACCTTTGGCCCTGACACTCAGGAGTAATCGGGATTTAGTTTAGTAGACTAGCATCTGTTTTTCATGTCGAACTTTTGTATTGATTTGAGACTTGTGTAGTATTTGAGATTGTTGAGAGTTATTATTATTTTAGTAGTTGTCTTTCTATCTCTTAGTTATTTCTTCTATGTTATCTTATCGTGCTTAGACTGTGATTGATTTACGATATCTTATACTTTTCCTCCGTTCGGAGTTGATCATGATAAGTATATTATATATTGTGTGAGTTGTTGGTTAGATAGTAACCTAGGACAACGTTCTACCGCCGACGCTGCAGCGTAGGCTGGGCGTTGTTACGCACTCGTGCCCTCACAGTGGGTGCGGGTCGTGACACATTTTTAGTGGTGGCCCATGCAGGTCGAGAGTCGCATTAGTATGATATCGT
This sequence comes from Iris pallida, assembly GCA_029216955.1. NCBI lineage: Eukaryota > Viridiplantae > Streptophyta > Magnoliopsida > Asparagales > Iridaceae > Iris > Iris pallida. Next base: position 5,963,383 of record JANAVB010016600.1, read on the forward strand.
GGTAGTACGGTGACTTAGTTGTACTATTGCGAGCCTGCGATAGGATTGAGCGATAGGCTTCAAGGAGAGGTACTCAATCACAGTTAGGACTACTTGAGAAGATTCTTGGGATGACCTTTGAGAATCTCATTATAAACTATCTCGAAATTTGATTCTGACAGTATCTGTCTATCTTCCTTGTTCATCGTTGAATTTGATTCTTGGTATTTTTTATTGACTTGATTTTCTACCGAGATAACATTATGGGCTAGGTTGCCTCAGTCATGGAATCTAGAGTCTTCTACTGCCATATTAGCTGGTTTGGCGATAAGATAGAGTCTGATTTTGGATGTATTTCTCGGGTGTGGGAATTTAAGGTTTTCGCAACCATGCTAGCGGCAATGCAAAAATTTTAAATACCATGATTCTAGAGGTATATACATTAGTTGTGGACTCTATGGATTATCGCAGCCATACTTACTGGTGTGACGAGGATTCTGGTAACATGGTTCTGGATAGACGGGTATGATTATCAGATTGCAGAATAGATACCATATAGATGGTGCCCTAGTATAATTGAGTGGAATATCAGGGTGGATATTACTTGAGTGTCATGGATTAGATAGAGGGAGCTAGGCCACCTGTAGCGCAGCACCGTGCCCCGCACCATCAGAGGGATACCCCCAGAGGGGCAGGGCTTTTGCGCTGACAATCGAGTAGACCGACACTACGGGTGACGGGATTGCAGGTCTGTCTTTCCTGTTCTTTTTTCCATCTTGTTGTGTGATTCCATTAGTACCTATCAGGATGTTTTGTGCTGTGATAGATAGTATAGTGACCCTGATCAAGACCGTGATATCACGACCAGTAGGACCACAATTTGCATATTTTAGATATAGTTTTCTTGACCTTGATTGATATGGGTTTAACCTAGAAGGAGTACGACCATTTTAATTTCGAGGATGAAATTTTTTTAAGGGGGTAAGATTGTAACACCCAGTTTTCCAAATGAGGGTAATTTTAAAATTTTATAATTATAATTATTATTTATTGACATTTATTTTATATTATGATTTTTGGTGATTTTTAATCATTTTTGAACTATTTAAAACTGTTTTAAGTCATGACTTATGATTTTGACGTTTTACTAGTGTAACCTGCATGACCTAGAGCCTAACCATGTCATTAGGATAATTTATTTTTACTTTTGAGCATGAAGGTATTTTGGTCATTTGGCCTCTTTGAATTATTTTATGATTTAATGCATTGGTGATTGTTAATTTTGACTTTTTGCTAGCTGTGACTTAAGAGACTGTCCTAGACTTGACCTTGACTTTGGTGACTTAGTTGACATGGAAAGGGACCCTAATCTAACTTAAGTTGGTCTTGGTTGACTTAAGTTGGCTAAGTTTCATGGAGAGAGTAGGAGGATTTTTGTATTGGACCAAAGGCTAAGGACTTGAGCTAGTTAGCTAGTGCAACTAGGCCCATAGCCCATTAGACTAAACCCTAACCCTAATTTTCACTTTATGTCCAGCCACTAGGGCTCCCCCTTCCCTATAAATAATCTCTTCATTAGTTCTTGCCTCTTTTATGTCATTTCAACACATAGAGAAAAGAAATGTTTGTCCATTCTTCTCCAACCCATAGATTATTCATTTTAAATCCTTTTCTACTCTATTTTCTTGCATTAGAGCCTAATACTCTCATATTTTCTGATTGTGGAGTTTAATCCCAGCTTTGGGACAATTTGGGAGCATTTGGCTAGCAAGGAGGAATCCCCCATTTGAAGCTTTTTTATGCTTTTTGTACCTATAGGAAAAAATCCACAAATTGATCTAATATTCTATTTTTTTTTGCATTTAGGGCTAGATCTAGGTGTCCCCTAGCTGTCCCTCAAGTTTGGTAGGAAACCGTGTCCGTTTGGTGCCCGTATCGGGCACGTGTCTATGTGTATGTACAAGTGTTTGTTGAAAAGCCACATAGAAATGAATTTTCATATTTTCCAAAACTAATTACATGTTTTCAAAGATCTTAATGTGTATATTAAATATGTTGAGGACTGGGCACGATTTGGCTAGATTTTTGTGTCCAAATCGGATACGCACCGCACGCACGACACAGCGCACTGGCCTCGTGCAGCCCCCTGCTGTTCGAGTGTCCTAGCGGACACGACACAACATGAGACACCAAAAAAATTTATGGAGACGTGCGGGCACCCACTGACGTCACTCCCACAAAATTTTACGGTTCCTTGTTTAGTGTGCACGGAGAAATCAACCGCGTACCGACTTTGCACTGCCACGTGCACGTTGTGCGTATCCCCTGTATTTCGAGCTTGACACAGGACACGACACATCACTAGGACACGTGATATTTGACGAGGTGATGGGGCCCATGCCTGACTAGACCCTCACCAAGTTTTGTGACACTTGGTTGTGAGTCGAGGAAGTTCTCGAGCTCGTATCGAAATTCATGACACACACACACGCAATTTCGAGCCACTGATACGGCCTCGTATCGACACATCGATGATACTTGGACATGGGGCAGGGTATTCAATCTCTAGCCCTATGTTCCCTCGACACGAGTGCAAGAGCACGTGGTGCCTTGAGCACTGTGTCGAGCCCACGAAGGCTTGACATGGCTGCACGAGGAATAGATTTTTGTTTTTCTGAGGCTGTTCGAATTTATGTTTTTGGACACTTCGTGTCCCAATTTCTGGACACATTGGTGTTTGCAAAAATAAAAGTATAAAACTTTATTGATACAAACTTTGTAAAGATTATAAGATTTCTGGGAAAGTACAACTGTAGGAATCCAATCTAGAAGGCGATTGCTTTATCCCTTGGACGATGTGAACTTTGAAAACGGTAGCCTCTGAAGTTGACTTGAAGGCAAAAGCCTCGGAGAATTGAAGGCAAAAGCCTCGGAAGAATGCAGCAGCACTTGGGCAAGAACTCCTGGACTCTCTGATAATTCTGATCTGTGATCTCTGATCCCCTTGAATGGAGACTTGAAACTCTATTTATAGAGTTCTGGAAATAACTAACTTTTAGTTATTTTGGACTGCGCATGATGGATTGCACATGAATTAGATTACGCGACAGTGGACTACGCAGGCAGTTGTCTGATCATAGGCCAACTGTCTGGGACATATGGCATCATTTGATTGAAATGCGCAAGATCGTGCATAAACGGTTTCCACGTAATAAGCAATTGATGGCATGAATGCCACGTATATGTTGTCAGTTGTGTTGATAGAGCGCGTAACCTGAATTGCGCTGGATTTGGATTGCGCAGGAATGGACTGCGCAGGCATGGATTGCACCATTATGGATTGCGCATCAGATAGGCTGACCGTTTGCGCTGCCAGCTGTCCTCGAGCGCCGTGCTGCACGATTAAATAAATAGTCGCCTCGTTCTCCGTGCTGTCGGCTGTCAGAAGATTTTATTATGTCAGGTAATGATGATGATTTGCCACGTTAGCCTGTGCACTTGAGAGTATGCGCAGTCTAGTATGCGCAATCTGTATGCTGCGCAATCTAATGTCTGCGTAGTTCATTTGAAAGATGCATTTCTTGATCTCCATGACTTTGTTGATGTGTGCAACTTGATTTTTTAGGACCTACAAGACCCCCTTCAAAGTTTTTGAAAGTTAAACTTATTCATAATTTTGAAATACTTTGAATTTTGAAATTTCAATCAAATTGCGCATGAGCTGTCTGCGCAATCGGATAGATCAGTCCGACTTTTTCGGCGCAATCTGAGGCAGCCGTTACTCTTTGAAAAACTATAAATAGCTGTCTTCGATATTCATTTCATCATTTACTTTGCTTTTGTGATCTTTTAAGAGAGAAGTCTCGAGCTACTCCTCCTTTGTTCTTCATCGAATCTCCATGGCCCCCAAGCGATCCTCCGCTGTTGCTAAGGGCAAGGCCCCCGCCGAGTCTTCGGCTAGGGCTGCACGACGTCCTTCTCGTCACGAGACTGCACATCCCGCATTGCAAGGTAGATGACCCAATCAAAAACTCTCTTTAGGGTTTTTGATTTTACTGTTCTTCAGAATCTATCTCTTTTTAGAGATGTGATCATACTGCGCCACCCTTTTTAGGGTTTTTGGTTGCACAAAACATTTATTCTTCATTTTTATGAAGAATAGTTTCTCGCGCAATCGGTTGAACTGCGCAGACAAAAGTCAGCACAATCTGCTGATTTATGCAGGATTTCCAGCACAATCTGATGCTGGCGCAAACTGTTTGTTGCGCAATCGAATGGTTGCGCAATCTGATGGTTGCGCAATCTGATGGTTGCGCAATCTGATGGTTGTGCAGTCTAATGATAGCATCATTGATTTTTCCTTGTGCTAAATTTTTGTTTTCTTTGATTGATGCAGTTAATACCAGAGAAGATCCGGGATATGAGAACTTTGTAGGGACTCTTTCAGAATCGAAATATAAAGAGGACCTGTCTCATGTGCACTATCCACAGTACGATCTGCCAGCTTCCCGCCAAGCTATCTTGGTGGCCCAAGATAATGAAATACTGTTATGTCTGATGAATGGTCAACCTTTGGAGTCAGTAGATGCCATTATTCATAAGAAGCCCTTATTTTTGTTTGGCGAGGCTTTTGAGAAGAGCTCTCAGCCGAGGCCACGGATGGAGGAACGGATTGTCCATCAAGAAGAAAGGACAATCTCGATACCAGATATCTCCCGCTGCCTCCCCTTATCTCGATATGCTCATGCAAGCTATCCGAGGAAAATGGAATGGAATCTCACACCTTTTCAAGATGCCCGTCTAGGAAAGATTTATGTGAAGAAGGGGTCTGACAAGAAAGACATGTTCTATAGCTCTTCAGAACGATATAGTGTCTTGCTCAGAGGTTTAAAGCCCGGTTGTATTCCACCGGAAAATTCTTCTTTGTTATTGCCTGTGAGAGTTCCAATATTTGCGAATGAGTTCGCGAAGGTTGAAGGGAGGTATCCAGATCAAGACCTCAGATTAACTGGACTGGTGAATCCAGACTTTAAGAGATGGAATTGTATAGCAAACTGGATTTTGACTAAGTTTGAAGACAAACTTCAACAGATCAACTTGTATCAAGCAGTGCATGCCACTGTTTATGGTTTTGCTCCCAATTCGCGTCAATTCCTGGCTCTAGCAGAGAGATACAATTACAGGACAGGGATTTTTATGACTCCCTGCGGAGAGATTGGGTTTGCCCTTCACGAGATGCAGTACATCTCTTATTTGCCGATGGAAGATGCCCCGTATGAGGAATTTATCCCAACTAATGATGAATTGGACAAACTTCGAAAAGAGAACGCAGAGATGGTAGCAGTCTTCGAAGAACTACTATGTCATTATAAAATCTATTCTCTGTTTTATGAAAGTGGTACATCTAATACCTGCTATTCGTCCAAATGGTTGCCTTATCTGTTCCTCAACCATATTAAAGAAAAGAAGACCAAGGAACATGATAAATGCTATCCCGACTTCTTTAAACCACTGATCAGCAGTGATGTGGTGAAGTTGATGGAGTTAAGTGGGGATTTGGATGAAAAGATCAAGGACGATTATCAATATCCTCCTCTAAAGAAAGGATACACTCTCGAGAGTTATATGAGAGTGGGATATCGATTCATGTCAAAAGAAGCCCAATTAGCAGGATTTCTGACGTACTGGCTCCGTCGGTTCGTCGTCCCTGGATCAAGTGTCGTAGACCTCATCGTGGTGTTCTTTTTGCCGCCGTTCGATTAGTCTTCGGCTACAAGATGGATCTCTTATCGGCAATGACTTGTAGATTGAACGCCGGTCTCCGCCTGTACGTCAATTTGATGCTAAAAGCTAAAGGCGAGAAAGAGTTTCCTCGGCTAGAATTGCCGTATACTTATCTGTTCGGGTGGTTGCTTCTACACCATCCTACTTTGATGGACCCCAACATGGGACCAGTTGGTGGCAGCTTTTTGCGAAGATACTCCTAAGGTAAGTGAAAATACACTTCTTTGAGAGATTGCAGATATGCTTTGAACCTTGGTAAAGGGTAGAACTTTTATTGCACTTATCCTCCTGCCGGATATGAACAAATGCCGACCAACATAGTTGACTCAAAGATGCAACCTTTGAGTCGTACAGCTTTTAATTGGTTGAAGACAATTCGTCCATCCCACCCGGTGTATCGATTTGAAGAAGAATGCTTCTTAGAGCCATATCTTCCCAGCCGGTTTGCTCGACAGTTTGGATATGACTAATTCCACGTAGGTAATGCCATCACATGCCTATAAGAAAAAGGTTTCTTGATAGATGGAGCCCGAGCTTGGGCTTATTATAACGCTCGAGATACGAAAGCAACGTTCTCGATGTCGGTGAACAGTAGTCATGGCCCTCGTATGCTGTTTACCTATTCATTGTTCTATACATCAGCGAACATTTTTGCAGAGAACTTCAATCTTGCGGATAGCTTCGCATCTGCAACAAGATTGAGGAAAGGAGGAGTCATCATGTCACTCCTAGGTAATGATGAGGTGCACGAGCCAGTGGATGCACCATTAGAAGTTTCGAGGGACGCTATGTTCCCTGAAGAAGTTAACGCACCACTGCGTGTTTCTTTGAAGGTTGCTAAATCTCTAGCCAAGAAGAGAAGGAGAGAGGAGCCTTCTGTCCCAGTTGCGAAGAAGAAACTGATCTTGCATCATTCTTCAGAAAAGATTACAACCAGATCTCAATTTTGGCAGCTGGCCGAGACAATTCAGCAGGAAGAAGCTGTCACACCGACCTCTGTTCAAAAATAAGTCGAGACAATAGATGCAGAGAGTCCTGAGAGACCTCTGCATAGAAGGAAAAGGTTGGTCCGTAGAAGACAAGTTTTGTCTTTAATTGTGATAGACGCTGCAGCGGGACTCACCATGCCCTCTCCCACTCCTGTTTCTGAGTCTAGAAATAAAACTCCCAGTCCAGAGCAGAGAGAGGAAATTAAACAGAGAGAAGAGCTGGACCAGAGAAATGAGGCTGAAGAGCCCAGAGATAACATTGTAGAGGAAGAGCACAATGTCGTACGATCCCCTTTACCAACAACAGCGGAAATTCATCTTCCCGCCACACCGGGAGCAACCCTCGCTGAAGAAGATCGTTTAATGATCGACGCTTTATATGACTGTGACTTCGGTTATCAGGAAGAAGCTGATCCTGCCGCTGATGCTGCTAGTGAAGAGGTTCCCGAGGACATCGAGAATGAGGAGAGCACCTCATCAGAAACTGCTGATGAAACACAAGATCCAGAAAAGAATATTGAAACCCAGAGATCCCCTCGAGACACTTTAACTCCTGAAAAGGAGGCTGAAGTGCCGAGATCTCCTGAGAAGATTGCTAATGAAGAGGTGGATGTGGAGAAAACTCCAGTTGCTACTCCCAAGGGTATTGTAATGAAATTAGTAATCTTCTTTTAATAAGTAATTTTGATAGCTAATATCGTTACTTTTATTCATATAGAGCCCGGATCTTCTTCTGCTCCTCCAACCTGTATGGATATAGTACTGGCAACGACAATTGCCAGTAGCAGCAGCCATTTGTCTTGTGGCTCTGAAGCAGGAAGTAGCCAGGCCGTAGCGTCTGAAGCTACTTCTGCTCAGCTAAAGTCTGTGCCTGCAGATGATAGGCTTATTGCTGGATCCACCCATGGTAAGACTATTTTCACTTTTGATTCTCTTTATCAATAGCCAATGACAGATAAAATAACAGTATTTAATTTTGCAGAGGAACAACCAGGAGGAGCAACCAGCTCTACTTTGGTTCCTTTATTTAAAGAGCCTGTTGTTCAGACACGAGAAGTTGAGCGTCCTACTGCTTCGTCATCAACAGGAGTAGCTGCGACTCCTGGTGCTCTGGCGACTAATCAGCTTGTAATCCAATCATTCACTAGATGCTTCTTCGAGTCCTTGGGACCTTTGATAAATAGAATGATGGACAAAGCAGACGCTGATTTCTTTATGGTTAGAGGTCTAACCTCTTTCTTGATGAAGGCCATCCGAGAGCAAGGTGATGAGGCTCAAGCCACTTTCCTTGACCATATCTTGAATGAGCTGGAGATCTCCATAAAGAACTATAAAGATCTCAACAAAGGGGAAGTAGAGCCTTTAGTACAGACAGAGTTTAAACAAATGGCTCACGCAGCTGCGATTGAAAGAGTGAATCTCCATAACTTCTTGGACGCTTATACTACTAAATCTGCTGAATATAATTCCAAGTTGGAATCAGTGATCTCAGCTGCTGAGAGGAGAGAAAGAAAGATTGTCGAGCTGAGGGCAGAGATTGCTCGTCTCAAAGAAGAACTGGAGAATGAAGTTACAGAGCATCAAACCTCAGTCCAACAAATTGATGCTCTAACTCAGGAAAGAAATGAGTTTGTAGCAGCTCATGATGCGGAAATCACTCGCCGAATGGTGACCATGCCCATTTTTAATGAAGAATCTGGGATGGAAGAGGCCAGGAGGAGAGTGATGACATCTCGTGAAGAACGGTTGCAGATTCTAAAGCAGCAAATTGCTAATCTGATAATGCCTCCATCTTAATAGAAAGAATCATTTGTATCTTCTCGTTTTTTCCTTTGCTATGCAATGTCTTAAATTTTGATCAATAAAAGGTATTTTGTTGTGGCTCTATTATTTCTTGCATATCTTATTCAGACATAAAATAATAGCGATAGAAAATATATTCAGAGGTGTAGGACATGATATATTTCTTGATAATTTTGTAGAAAATAATTATATTGATTATATCTACTCAGAGATAATATGGACATGGCAGAATATAATTTTTGTTGAATAATATTATTATAATAGATAACTTAATCAAGGATGATAAATTACTGATATGGATGAAAATGAACGAAAATGAATCGTCATAATGAACGGATAGACCGTCGGATGATGATGAACGGATGAACCGTCAAGTGATAATGAATAGACGAGCGAACCGTCAAATAGATGTAAATGAACGGGCGAACCGTCGAGTATTAATGAACGGATGAACCGTCAGTTGATGGATGTAAATGAACGGATGAACCGTCAACCGTCAGGTGATGATGAATGAACGGATGAACCGTCGGGTGAATGTGACGTTTTATTATTTTGAGAATCTCTGTCTATAAATAGAACAGAAATCTGGGAGGAATAATTATTTCCACTTTTCAACATAAAAATGTCGTCCGGAGATGCATCCAAGAAGGTCGAAGTCGCTCCAAAAGTTGAAATGGGCATTGAAAAACATCCGGCCGAACTGGTCTAGCCAAAGCAGGCAGAGGCAGGCGAAAGTTCATCTGCACCCAAACCACCGCGGGATATCTTGGACTTTCTGCTTGAACCAGGAAAGACTGAAGAGGAGGAGGCCATGAGGATGGCTGCCTGCAAGTTCTTCGTGGGTTCCAGCAAAGATGTTCGCAGCTCTTTTGCTGATTATTTCTTTGATAAGGGCGGTAGTGTTCCTCGTCCTAATGTCGAAAAGGATGACAGTGATCTTCCTTGATATCATGTACTTGTCATTCATAATGAAATAAAATTTGAATTTTATTTATGAACTTGAACTTGTCTGATGATTTACAAGCATTTATATTTATACATAATACTTCTTAAGGAATTTGCCATTGATAGGCATCATAGCAATTCGACCATCGAGCTCTGAGAGTTGATAGGCTCCGTTTGAAAAGACTTTGCTGACAACATAAGGACCTTCCCACTTTGCGTCGAATTTGCCTTTGCTCATATGCGTCATAGTCATAGGGCGTCTGACCCTTAGAACAAGTTCTCCTTGCTGAAAGGCTCTAACCTTAACTTTGCGATTGAAAGTCTTCGAGATGCGGGCTTGATATAGCTCAATATGTTGCTGGGCCATTAATCGCTTCTCGTCGAGTGCCTCCAATTCTTGAAGTCGAAGAAGGTCATTGTTCTCTATAGTGAGCTCATTGGCAATGGCAATCCTTAAAGAAGGAATTTGAAGTTCTAGCGGGAGAACTGCTTCACAACCATACACCAGAGAGAAAGGTGTAAAGCATGTGGGATTGCGGACCGTAGTTCGGTAGGCCCATAAACATTCGCCAAGCTTTTTACTCCAATTCCGTTTGTTAGTAGATACAAACTTCTTAAGGAGCTTGATAATAGTTTTGTTAAAAGCTTCAGCTAATCCATTAGCAGCAGGATTGTAGGCTGTCGAAGCGACATTGTCAATTCGGTGATCATCACAAAATCTGATGAACTTCTGACTGATGAATTGTGGTCCATTGTCATGGATGATTCGTCGAGGTACACCGAATCGATAGATGACCTGGTGTTTGACGAAGTTGATGACACTGCTAGTCTTGACTTCAGCCAAAGGTATAGCTTCAGTCCATTTGGAGAAGTAGTCGGTTATTGCCAATATAAACCAATGTCCTCTAGAAGAAGGAGGATTGATAGGACCTATAATATCCATGCCCCAAGCTTTAAAAGGCCAGGATGCAGCGGTCGGATGAAGAAATTCTGAAGGTTGATGAATGAAATCCGTATGGATTTGACAAGCTCGAAATTTCCTTGCATAATCGATGGCATCAGATACCATAGAAGGCCAGTAGCAACCCATACGTCGGATACGATCCTGTAATTTAGGACCAGGTTGATGTGCTCCGCAAACACCGTCATGAGCTTCACGCAATACTTGTTTTGCTTCATCACCAGCTAGACAACGTAGAAGAAGACCATCATAAGTCCACCGATAGAGAGTTTTGGTGGTTTGATTATAGTAGAATCGGAGAGATCTTCGACGAATACTCATGGCCTCTTTTGGATCTTCAGGGAGTATGTCGTGGACAACAAAGTCGATGAAAGGAGTTCTCCAATCTTCATTGATAACATTGACTTCAGTAAGATTACTGAATTCAATATTACGATTGTTTTCAATACAGAATAGTTCTCGATTAGAGATGACTACTACTTGCTATCTTTTGATGGGGATGGCTAAGACTGCTGCAAGATTGGCCAAGGCATCTGCTTCGGTATTGTAAGCTCTACGAACATAGTCGATGAAGAAGGCTTTGAATGGCGTAGCCATGTTGATTGTTGCTTCATGATAAGGCACCAGATCTTGATGACGAACTTCATAGGTTCCTCTCACTTGATTAACAACCAGCTTAGAGTCGCCATAGACTTCAAGATACTCGACGTCAAGTTGTTTGGCTAATTGAAGGCCAATGAGTAGAGCATTGTATTCTGCCACGTTGTTGGAGCATGATTCATCTAGAGAGTAGGCTCTTTGGATAGTTGATCCGTCTGGAGAAAAGAAAACAACTCCGACACCTGCTACAATGGCACCATTGGGTCCGATTCTGGATGCTCCATCAAAGAATAGACGCCAGGTTGGAAATTCTTCAGAGATCATGTTAACTTCCAACGTCTTGTCTGGAATTTCATCGTAGAGCTTGGACGTCTCTAGAACAGGATGAGCTGCTAAGAAATCTGCCAGTGCTTGACCTTTGACAGACTTTTGTGGAACATATACCATGTCATATTGGGCTAGCAGAATGGCCCATGTAGCCAGCCGAGAGTTGAGCGTACTAGGCTTCTTCATCAGTACCCGAAGAGGATTGACTCGGGATATGACATGAATAGTTTGACCAATGATATAATGCCGAGTCTTTTGAACAGCAAACATGAGAGCTAGGCATTCTTTTTTGACTGGACTATAACGGTGTTCAGCACCAATCATAGTACGACTGAGGTAGTAGATAGCCTGTTCATGGCCTTCTTTATTCTTTTGGGCTAGTAAAGCACCCAATGAATGGTCCATGGTACGGACATACATTAAGAATGGTATGCCGGAGATTGGTGGCACCAAGACTGGTGGATTCATAAGATATTGCTTGATATTATCAAATGCTTGTTGACATTCTTTGGTCCAAACGAAAGATACACCCTTCTTCATGAGTTGAGTGAATGGTCTGCAGCGTCCAGACAGATTCGAAATAAATCTCCTGATGTACGTAAGTCGACCTTGGAATCCTCGTAGCTCTTTTAGGTTGCGTGGAGGACGTATCTCTTGAATGGCTTTGATCTTCTCGGGATCTACGTGTATACCCTTAGAGGTAATGACGAAGCCGAGAAATTTGCCACTAGAGACACCCAAGAATGACTTGGTGGAATTCATTTTGAGTTGATGTTGGCGCATGAGATTGAAGATAGTTCTCAAGTCTTGGATGTGATCTTTCTTTAAACGACTTTTGACAGCAATATCGTCAACGTAATATTCGACAGTTTTGTGCAGATGATCTCGAAAGATGGTACTCATAGCTCGTTGGTATATTACACCAGCGTTCTTGAAACCAAATGGCATTACGGTATAGCAGTAGACTCCGTGAGGAGTGCAGAAAGAAGTATGTTTTTCATCTTCAGGATTCATCCAAATTTGATTGTATCCGGAGAATCCGTCCATGAAAGATATTCTTTCGAACCCACAAGTGTTGTCGATCATGACATCCGTAATAGGGAGAAGAAATTCATCTTTTGGACATGCTTCGTTAAGATCCCGAAAGTCGATGCAGACTCGAACTTTGCCGGTTTTCTTCAGAACTGGGACAACATTAGCTACCCAATCAGGATGCTGCTCTTCTCTGATAAAGCCACAAGCTATGAGCTTCTTGACTTCATCGTCGATTGCGTCCATTATTTCTGGCTTGAAACGCCGTTGTTGTTGTTTGACCGGTTTTGCATTCGGCAAGATGTTCAGCTTGTGAGTAGCAACTTTAGGATCCAGTCCTGGCATGTCTTTATAGCTCCAGGCAAAGACATCAATATATTCTTCAATCAGAAGAATTAACTCTTGTTTATCCTCTTCTGAAAGATTCTTGCTAATGAATATTGGACGAGGTGACCCGTTCTCTCCTACATTAATTTGAACTAATTGATCTTCCGTAGGAGGTTCCCTTTGTTCGAATCGGAGTTCCCATTGGGTATCCATTCGTTGATCCCGAGGATCCGTTTTAGGGTTTTCTTCAAGATCCTCGTCATAGCCTTCTGGAAGTTCGGCAGTGACCATGTTAGAAGACACAGTCAATCGATGAATTTGACCAATGCTGGTGTCAGAATCCCATGATCTGGAATCAGAAGAGTTAGAGCGCTCTTCACTATCATAGTCAGAAATTGCTGGGGATAACATTGGAGGAGAAGCATATCCAAGACCTCTTTTGGTCCTGCTGTAGTACATCTCTGACTTTCCTTTTGGAACAGCTGTACGAAGAGGAATCTTTCTACCTTTACCGTAGTTGAGGCCACTCTTGAAGTCATAACCCATTTTTTGGATGATGTCTTTTGATTGTTGACTGTAACGCCGAAGCTGGAGATGTTCTGTATCGTTAAGTTTACTATCATCCGTATAACTGAATTGTTGTTCCAGTCCTTTACTAAAAAGTATTGGACCTTCGCCCTTCTTTCGAGAAAGGACAATACGGTAAGAGTCATCTGGGTCTTCAAATGAGACTTATGTTTGAAGAGATTGTACAACTCCCATTGTGAATGATTTGAAGCTATCTAACATATCCAAATAGCATTTAGTATAATAAATGACATCAGTATACTGGAAAGTAGATGCTTTTTCATTGATCTGTACATTTGTATTTATAGCAGGACCTTTAACCTTAGCATGCTTGGTCAGATTGATTACAAGAGGGAGAAAAGAAGAACGTGGAGGTGGCTTGTTACGACGGAGGTCGATAACAAGTGGCTCAGAGGAGGTGAGCTCCCATTTTCCTTGTTGTGAGTTAAATCAACAACAAGTGGCTCAGAAGAAGTGAGCTGCTTTTTGTCCTTGTTACGACGTAAGTCGATAACAAGTGGCTCAGAAGAGGTGAGCTCCCTTTTATCTTGATCGCCATCAACCGATTTCTTCTGAATTGGCAGATGAATAGCCAGTGGTTTAGAAGACTGAGGATGATAAATGCGCCCTTTGACAGGTATGATGAGAGTGTCATTGGGTACTGCTTCTTGATCTTCTTCAGTATCCATGGCCAATACCACTTTCATAAATTCTTTCTTGTACATACGAGCGTCGTTGCAATATGCTTCGACACCCTTGAAAGGATAAAGGTCTGCAACCTCCTTGTGAACTTCTCCTTTGTCATCGACATATTTAAAGCATTGATGAAGAGTTGATGGAACAACATTATGTTCATGGAGGAATGGTCTTCCCAGAAGAGCGTTGTAAGAACAACCATGATTATCGATGATATAGAAGGTCACCTTTGTGCGAAGATTGTTTATTTGGAGTTTTAGGCGAATCTTATCCAAAGGTTCACTCCTTCCTTGGTTGAATCCCAAGATAGTGGTGATTGTGCTTGAAAGACTATGCACTGGTATCTTCAATGTGTCTAGCATCGTCTTTGGCATGATGCTGAGAGCAGACCATGGATCTATCAGGATACGATCGACTTTCATCGAATCGACATACCCTATATAGTAGAGAGGACGATCATGTCTATTATCCTCCAGAAGCATATCATCCTGAGTGAAAGTGATGTTTGGAATCAACTCTAATACGCTGTGACAATGACGATAAGAGACCGGTTCTGCTTCCGGTTTTTTAAGAAGAGTTAGGCAAGTTTCAGCCTGCATTAGGGCTTCACTTAGAGTTTTTCGAGTCTCTTTGGAAAGACGCAAGAGCTCGAAGATTGATAGCCTAGCCGGTGTATTGGCTAGTTGAGCCAATATATCAAAATTGTACGGCTTTTCAAGTCCTGTAGGAGATAATTTCTTCAGGGGTTTGTCAAAGCGGGCTTGTTGCTTGCCTTTGTCAGCAACCACCGGTTTTGGAGGAATAGGTACTAGAACTGGTGAGGATGTGGAAGGAATCTCTTCAGAGGAAGTAGGCTGTGCTGGAGCAGGTTCAGAAGAAGAGACAGGATTCTCTTGAGCTTCGGGATACTCCTTCAAGTAGGCTTTCCCTGATCTGGTGCCTAGCAGAATTTCTTCGTCAACTATGGGGTCAAAAGACACCATGTTGCAAGTCTTTGCCTTGCTTTTGGAGCGGTCTTTCTTCTTAAAAGAAGAGAAAACTTCGAACTCTGAAGCAAGATCTGGATGGATCCACATAACTTTGCCATTGTCAAGAGACAAGGGAATGAGACCTTTATTTGGTGGAGGAGGGAGATTCTCAATCTCAAGAGTAACTTTGGGAATAGGAATGACACCGTGCTATACCATCTGCGAAGGGAAGTCACCAAACTGGACTGAAACCATATTTGCAGTAACAGCCTTCTCGTCTTGCTGTAGAGTGACGACACCAGCATTGACAAGCTCTTGAATTTTGCCCTTGAGCACGTAGCATGCTCGAGTAGGGTGTCTAATGAACCTATGGTAGACACAATATTTAGGATGATCTGTCTTACCGACTTCATCAGGTTTCTTTGGGTCTGGGAGCTGAATCTTGTTGCTTTTGAGTAAACAATCAAAAATACTTGCAGTATCATTCTCATCGAAGGAATATTCTACTTTCGGACGAGGTTCCCTCGGTGGAGGTGCAGAAGGAGTAGAAGTGGATGTAGGCGGAGCCATGTTGACAGCCAGAGATTCTTTATTCTTGTTCAGATTGATGTTCAAAGTTTCTTTTGTTTTGCAGTTGGTGGTTCCTACCACCTGATGTCTGGTGTTCATCCCGGTCGGGGTTTGACATCTGTACCCCTAATTGCTTAAACTTGTCAGCGCTAACTTCAGCAGCTTTTGCGTTGACAATGAAAGAGGGCCAATCTTGGAACTGAGTAGATCATGTCCACATACTGATGATAGGCAAAAGATTTACCTTACAAGTAACGATAGTGACAGCAGCTGGAGTTCCGGGAGGCATCTTCAAGGCTTCATGGCGGAACCGTTTGATGAAACCCTCAGCAGTTTTATTGTGTTTCTGTTTGATTTTGTTGAGAGCCGACATAGTCATGTCGTTGAATCCTTCATAGAACCGTTCCAGGAAGATTTGCTTGAGACCTGAAAAGGAAGTGATACAACCATCGGGCAAACTTCTGTACCAGTCGTATGCTACGCCGGCTAAACAGCCGACGAATACTCTGGTAAGAAGAGCATCATTTGGCTGGAGTTGAACGGTTATTACCTCAAAATGATTGATGAACTGGCTAGGAGAAGTACTGCCATCAAACAAAGAGATCGTTGGGATCTTGTACTTAGGAGGAAATGGGACTTCCTTCCATTCAACTGGGTATGGCTGCTTGATCCCCAGTCTTTGTAAATTTTCTTTCTCCTTAAAAGCTTCGAACTGAGTTCTCAAGAGTTTGACAGCTTCATTTGCATCTTCTGATGATGAAGAAGGAGCAGGTGGAATCTGAGTGTTAGAAAGAGAAACTGCATGGTAAGTACCACCCCCAGCACCTAACTGACTGGGTGTAGGTTGAACTTGTACAGAGGGTATTTGAGGAGATACCACCCCCAACCCAGCGTTGACAGGTACCGAAGATGCTATAATTTCAGGACTTACGGCAGGTACAATCGGTGGTGTGGCATATTGTGCCACAATAATAGAATGCATACTGGCGACCATTTCAGCTATGGTCTTCAGTTTGTCTTCAAGTGCAGCAATCCGTTGTTCTTGATTTGCTGAGGTTGAAGCATCTGGGTCCTCATTGACAACATGAGCTGTCACTTCTCTTGGTACAGTAGAGGACACTGTCTGTTCAGAGCTTTCGCTTTATGCATCATAGTCGAAAAAAAAGTCGTCTCCTGATTGAGAAGTAGGAAGATGACCAGAAGGATCTTGAAGAAGATTCCTTTGACCGATTGTGTCTCGGCTTCGGGATCGGGTATATCGAAATACTCCTTCAGAAGTTTCTTGAAGTAAATCTAGATACCGCTGGCTTGGTTTGCGAGGTTTGTCGTGCTTAGAGCACCTTCTACCCCCAGTGTCTCGGGAAGTTATGTTGACAGAAGCGTACAACACTTCTTCATTCTCTGACATAGCTTCAGAGTTTGCAAAAGTCAGACGATCGAAGACAGATCTTTTTGTTGTTTGACAACAACATTGGATGATGACTTTGTGATTGCAATGATGATCAGATGATTAAGATGGAGGTATTGAAACATTGTTCCATTTTTGTCTGAGATGTTCTCGGAGATCGGGAACAACATCAGGATGAGAAAAACTCTGAGGGATCTGTTCTTTGATAATGTTCGGAACATGATTCCGATTCTTCAAATATTTTGTCCCTTGAGTATACAGGGAAGTGCTCACTTTATTGGCATAGGTGTCGGGATTCTTAACCCTCGAGATTTGTTTTTGATGATGTTTGGTCTTCGACATTGGCTGTTTGCGTTTCACCGAAGCGGGTCTATTAAGATAAGTTTTGAGATCAGCAAATTCACCCCCGGGGGTTTCTGTCTGAGACACCAGCAATTTTCCCTGTCTTGAGCGGGATATCTTGAGAGTTGGGAGGTCTTGAAACTCTGCTACCGGGGTAGGCAGAATACCTCTTTGATTAGTACAAGTTCTCTTGTCATGAAGGAAAGAAGAACCCTTGTTTGAAGGAGTTCTTGTACTGACTGGTGCCGAGGCACGTTCAGATTGATCTTCTACGGTAAAAACCGAGGAAGATTGAGAAAAGACCAAAGGGCCTTTTCCTTTGTTTTGTAGAGAAGGATTAGCTAAAGAGCGTTTCCCTCTGTTGTCTTCCAAGTCATGAGATAAGGAATTCTGAGAGAAGACCAACGGGCCTTTTCCTTTATTTTGAGGAAGAAGAGGAATAGCCAAAAGACTACCCCCAGTGGATTACGGAGGAGCAACAGGGTATTTGAGAGGAGGAACAGAGCATTTCCCTTTGTTATGAGAAGAAGAGAGTTTAGCCAAAAGGTTGTCACTCTTAGATTGCGCAGGCATGATTTGCACATGGGTTGATGGTGCACTGGCCATTTGTGCATCAATGACTTTGGCAGAAAGTGTACTGGTTTTGGCCACAGAAACTGTGGTTTGCGCATCAGGAGTTCTTGCCACAGAGTGCTTAGGATGGACTCTGGTTGCTGAAGTGTTGTTTTACGCAGGAAGATTGGCAGCCAACTGCGCCAGAGGCATAGGAGTCTTGTACTCAGCCAGGGCAGCATATGAAGTCTTCTGTGTACTGGCAACAGCAGATTATGCAGCAATGGCAGAGACAGATTGTGTAGCAGGCTTGGTGCTTGGTGACAGAAGCCCTGGACTGCGCAGCAGTCTTGATGGCAGACTGCGCAGAAGTCTTGCTGGCAGAAACTTTGGACTGCGCAGTAGTCTTTGGGACCCATACTGGGTGCACTTTGCTTATGGCAGAAGTTGTTGCAGTGCGAGGAGTGGTCTTGGAGTTGATCATGGTTTCGTAGGCTGTCTGGTTGATTTTCACAACCAGCGTCTTCTACGTATTTCCGATAGACGCTACGTCACATTGAGTTGTCACTTCCTCGTCGGAGGAGAAAGTCATCCCCAGCAGAGTCGCCATTTTGTTTACAAAAATAAAAGTATGAAACTTTATTGATACAAACTTTGTAAAGATTATAAGATTTTTGGAAAAGTACAACTGTAGGAATCCAATCTAGAAGGCGATTGCTTTATCCCTTGGACGATGTGAACTTTGAAGACGGTAGCCTCTAAAGTTGACTTGAAGGCAAAAGCCTCGGAGAATTGAAGGCAAAAGCCTCGGAAGAATGCAGCAGCACTTGGGCAAGAACTCCTGGACTCTCTGATAATTCTGATATATGATCTCTGATCCCCTTGAATGGAGACTTGAAACTCTATTTATAGAGTTCTGAAAATAACTAACTTTTAGTTATTTTGGACTGCGCATGATGGATTGCGCATGAATTGGATTGCGCAACAGTGGACTGCGCAGGCAGTTGTCTGATCATGGGCCAACTGTCTGGGACACATGGCATCATTTGATTGAAATGCGCATGATCGTGCATAGACGGTTGCCACATAATGAGCAATTGATGGCATGAATGCCACGTATATGTTGTCAATTGTGTCGATAGAGCGTGCAATCTGAATTGCGCTGGATTTAGATTGCGCGGGAATGGACTGCACAGGCATGGATTGTGCCATTATAGATTGCGCATCAGATAGGCTGACCGTTTGCTCTGCCAGCTGTCCTCGAGCGCCGTGCTGCACGATTAAACAAACAGTCGCCTCGTTCTCCGTGCTGTCAGCTGTCAGAAGATTTGATTATGTCAGGTAATGATGATGATTTGCCACGTCAACCTGCGTGCTTGAAAGTATGCGCAGTCTAGTGTGCGCAATCTGTATGCTGCGTAATCTAATGTCTGCGCAGTTCATTTGAAAGATACATTTTTTGATCTTCATGACTTTGTTGATATGTGCAACTTGATTTTTTAGGACCTATAATTGGGTCTCATGGATATGCATGATACGTCCCTAGGTCTGTGCATATATATTCCTTTTAATTTTTGAGTTTAATTCCTTAAATTGGGTTTTCCTAATTGATTTGTGTTCGATATCATAGGTTTGGCTGAACACTATACACTGGCCACCCTTCTCACACTGTTGACACTTCGGGGACACCATGTGGACAAGCACACTCATACCTAGGCACTGTGACACTCGACCTTAGTTGAGATTTAGGGCTTGTGTATTGATTGGGGTTAGTTATGAGATGTGTGGGTTTTGAATCCAAGTTGTTAACTGATATAGTTTTCAGTTTGGTTGAAATGTTAGATTTTTGAGAGATATAATGTCAGGTATTAGGATGTGGAAGGTCTGTTATAGAGTGCATGTTAGATAGGTATGGTTAAGAGCTCAGTTTTTTCAGAGTTTTGGTTAAACCCTTGGTGAACAATCAGGTTCAGTCCCATTCCAAGTTTAGCCTAGAGTAGCTTATGTAGACATATATGTATGTTCTATATATATATGAGGTTTTGGCCTATGTCAGGTTATTTGATAGGAAGAGTGTGTATGAGAAAATTTAGGGAAATGATGATATGAATATAAGGTAGGTTATTATTGTGGGCATGTTGAGTGATGAGTTGAATGGATGATGAACAAAAGAGACCATAACAGGTATCAGCACTTGGGGGCTGCTGTGCAGCCCATGTTGGCCCCACACTTGACCCCTTTAGCCCTATATATATGGTTATATGTGTGTGTGTGTGGGTATCTTAAAGTGAGGTTCAAAGAGGGAATGTTAGGATATGAATATGTAGATGTTAGTCAAGGTTAGAGTTTTGATATCTAGCTTATTAGAGTTAGAGTTGAGTGATAGATTAGAGTCATATTAGTCTATGTTAGTGACATGTTAGCGAGCATGTTTGAGTCCATGTTAGTAAGGTATTTGGATATGTTGAGGATAAGGCACTAGTTAGAGTTAGAGTATTGAGATGTTAGTTAGATATTGTATAGATAGGTTTAGTTAGAAGTTTGATTTATGCTATCTCATGATACCAAGTTATCATGATAAGGTAATAGTGTATTTACCTTTACCTTCAAGGTAAATAGATAGTTACCTTATTACCTAGGAGAGGTATCAAGATACCAAGTTACAGTATCGAGATACGAGGGTAAGTGGTAAGAGTACCCTAGCAAGGTACTGGAGTCTCATGAGGTGGTTTAAGGTAAGGGTAAGGGTAAGGTAAGTTAGAGGCTAAGGTAAGGATTTACCTTGGAAAGGGTAAACGGGGTAAATTAAGATAATGTCTATTTCTCAACATATAAGTTAAATACCTTAAGATATAGTTATAGTTAGGATTTTATGGTTGGTAATGGTTAGGAATAGTGGACTTAGACTAGTTTTGATCTCGGTTGACTATAGTTGACAATTTTGATCAAAAGTCAACCAAAAGTCAACGTAGCCTAGTTTTGACTAGAACTTGACCGAAGTTGACCAATTGACCCTTGCTAGCCTAAGTTTGACCAGTTGAGCAAGATAGCCTTGTAGTTGACCTAGTTTGACTAGATGTTGACTTGGGTTGACCCAGAGTTGACCAAGTTTGACTTGGACCTAGTTTGACCTAGACAGTTGACCAAGTTTGACTTAGATTTGACTTTGACCTAGATTGGCCTAGAAATCATGTAGATTGTATCATAAACTTTATTTACCTTATTTTAAACATATCATAACCCATATTACTCTATTAAGGACATTGTGACTCCGGTACAGATATTTGATATTACACTACTCTTTTCAGAGTAGCAGGCGAGTACATTCTCTGATAGTTCTCTCATTTACTTGTCAATTACTGTACTTCAGTTCTAGTTAGCTGTATGTGATTCTCTGTTACAACACGTATGGATATTCTGGATTCATATATGCGACACACATACAATATTGTCTGGCCTCTATTACTGGTATCATCATGTCTGGCTTCTATTACTGGAATCACTTACTGGAATCACCCTGGAATCACTTGCTGGTATCACCATGTTGGCTAGACTCATCTCGATTCTTATTTTGTATTCTGGATTCACTTGTACTTGTTGGGAGGGGAAATACTTGAGTAAGACATGTAGACATATCCCAAATCTGGAATCTCCCAACTGGAATCTATTGGAATCTACTAGAATGATAGCCATCTCACACCCGGCCAGGTGTGTGATGTATCGTATTACCTATAGCCGTTTACATGTCAATTTCGGTATTTTAAAACATACTATTAGAGTATAGTCTGGACTCACCCTGGAATCTTTGATCACTGACTGGACTCACCTTATACCGGACTCATCTTGTGCTGGAATCACCTGGTATTGGATTATATTGTCTGGACTCACGCATGACTCTTTTATACTGTCTGGACTTATATCATGCTACTCCAGTTCAGCTAGATTATTTTACAGTCTTCATTGCCATGTTTCTCTTCTTGTCTAGTTACTTTACTTTCCTTACACCTTAACTGTTTCTCTACATCACTACCTGTATAAAACTGCCATGCTTCATCAATATAACTGTCTATAACTGCTTTATAGTTCTTTCATTTATTTAGAATTTTTTGATGAGTTGTACTCGTTCCTGTCCGGACTGGACCTGTTGAAAATTTTACAGATGATTGCCCTGAGGACACATGCCCTACATATTATGGACCCGGAGATGGGATGGCTACCTTTGGCCCCGATACTCAGGAGTGATCGGTATTTAGTTTAGTATACTAGTATCTATTTTTCATGTCAAACTTTTGTATTAATTTGAGACTTGTGTAGTATTTGAGATTGTTGAGAGTTATTATTATTTTAGTAGTTGTCTTTCTATCTCTTAGTTATTTCTTCTGTGTTATCTTATCGTGCTTAGACTGTGATTGAGTTACGATATCTTATACTTGTCCTCCGTTCTGAGTTGATCATGATAAGTACACTATATATTGCATGAGTTGTTGGTTAGATAGTAACCAAGGACAACGTTCTACTGCCGACGCCACGGCGTAGGCTGGGCGTTGTTACGCACTCGTGCCCTCACAGTGGGTTCGGGTCGTGACAGCTCTCAACTTACGATGCCACCCTAAAAGCTGTCGGTTTTCTTTATGTCGTTAAAGCCATCCAATATGGCATTAAGGTTAACTGGCCAATGTTTGTCTCCTTGGCGGAGTTATACAACCATCACACGTGCACCTTCTTCACTCCGGGTGGGGGAGATGGGTTTGGCTCTTCACGAGATACAGGCGGTATCCAAACTTCCCTGGAGGACGTAGCCATACGCAGAATACGTCCCTTGTGATACAGAGCTCCTGGATTTGGAGAGGGAGGACTACGAGATGATGGAGGTATACAAAGAGTTACTCTGTCACTTTTTTATTTATCACCAGATCATGAAGAAGGGTAAGACTGAGGGGTCCCTTCCCCATATGAGGGCCTGGACCAACTACATCTTCACCAGAGAAGAAGGGGATGGCTCAGTCTCTTTCTCGTCTCGCAAGCCCTTGACGAGCACTGAGATAGAGCAGTTGATGGAAAATTATGGAGCTATAGACGTCGAAGATAGTGATGATCTTGAGGGAAACTACCCGGTTTATCATTTCTTCAGGCAAGCCGAGTTCAAGTTGTCAAAAAAGGCGGTATTAGCCTCTTTCCTGATGATATGGCTTCGGGATTATGTAGTCCCTGGTGGTTCAGGGTCTATTGAAAGAATAAACTGGGGTATGATACTTCTGACTGTAAAGCTGGCCTTTGGATGCCAACTTGCTCTGTTTCCAGCGATGGTCTTCGCCATCCAACGGGGTTTACGACACTTTGTTGTGAACGCGATAACACCCGATGACAGAAAGGATTTTGCTAGGACTGAATTTTCCTTTCATTATCTGATGGGATGGCTGGTGTTGCATTGTCCCAGATTGATGAATGTCGGGCTGATGGCAGACTCTTTGGCGGAGGATGCCTTTCTTCGGAGATTCAGAGATACGGATTGGACCGTTACAGGGGTGCCTGTTTGCAGGAAGGCTTTGAGTTTTTTGGAGAACTATGAATTCTTCAGAGTGTCACCTCCGTCTGGTAGTGGCCGTAAAGGAGACACCCTAGTAGATGAGGGAGCACTCACTACTAGCCTTCCAATTGGGGCATTTCGTTGGCTCCAGTCCATCAGGCCTTTCCATCTGGTATTCAGGAATAGGAACCACACTTTCCTGGAACCTTATTTGCCGAGTCATTTTGTACGGTAATTCGGTTACAGCCAGCTTCTCTTGGGCAATCCCAGCCCTCATCTACAGTCGATAGGGAATCTGATCGACGGGGTACGTGCATGGGGATACTATAATGCTAGATGCACAGGGGCAGTTTTTACCATTCCAGAAGATAAGCCTGACACCCACATGCTCTTTGCTGCTGCTAAGTTCTATATTCAGGTCAATACCCTTCATTCTCGGTATGACCGTGAGCAGAGTTTAATATCGGGGACTAGGTTTGCCCCTACTCTTGCTCATATAGGACGAGTGAGCGTAATAGGGAGTTACAGAAAGGAAGGCACCGCACCCACAGTTGAGTTGGCTGCAGTGCCGCAGCAGAGAGTTGTTCTTGAGGAGCCTATTGTTGTAGCACCTCGGAGAGAGGATACTGAAGAACCTCTTCCTGACATTCCTCATAAGAGGAAAGCTTCCACCGAGCTGGTTCTACGACCCAAAAGAAAGAAGGTTGTTATTTCCCGGAGGAGAAAGAAGGTCACGGACATGAGTGCCGGCTCGCTTATTCCCAGAGGATATTCTCGGCAGACGGCGTCGTAGGCCGTTACCATTCGGGAGGTAGATCCCTTCCTAGACTCCATAGCCATTTTGGTCAAACCGTTAGGAGTTTTCTCACCATCGCGTTTGTCTTTTGCGCAGAACGTTGAAGTTGCGACTGCGGCAGGTGTTTCTTTGCCTGAAGAGGTGGACATAACAATAGTGTCCCCTGCTCGTCCTCAACCGATGGATGGGGGTGGGTCTTCTTTAGTTGTAAGGCTTGAGCGAAGGGCTGATCAAGGTGAAGGCCCCGACCATGACGGCGATCAGAAAATCAGTCCCTCCTATGATATTTTTTAGGGGATATGTCTGCGATAGGAGCTATGATGAAAGACTTGGATGAAAATCAAGTCCAATCAGCTCACCCTCCTCTGGGTATGTCATTTTTGCACTTTTCTTCGGATGGAATTTTTTGACTTCAATTTTGCGTGCAACTTGTGAGGCTAACTTCCATTGTGTATTCCCTTGTAGATAAGGAAAAGGAACAAAGCACGGAGGTTGCTCCAAATACCAGGGCTAGACTGGAAGCTGCCCTTGGTTCTTCCAGTAAACCGGTATCGGTTACTGAAGAAGTTCTTGATCGGCCTGTTGAGGCGGCCGTTATTAAATCTGCTTCGGGTCTAGGTAGGACCGTGAAAGGCGTGCAGCCTGATGCTGCTTTGGCAGATGTTGACAGTGAGTGACCTGGGCCTGCATTTCTCTAGTAATAGTTGGTGCTGAGCCGGCAGGAGGTATAAACTTACAACTCCTTCTTTATGTAAGTTTTTTTTGTTACTGATTTGTGTATTGCTTTATTTGTCAGGTTCAGCTTCCTCCCAAGTAGCTCTTCCTGGGATAGAAGATCATCATCAAGCTTCATCTCCAACGACCTCTTCTGAAGGTGATGAGATGGCTCGGGAAGCCATAAGAGCATTCTACTCCGTTTTGAAAGTAAAACTTCCTAGAGTTTTGAACCAAAATGCCGCCTTCGGGCCTGTGAAGGCTGTCGCTGAATGCCAGGTGACAGCTCTTGAAAGCATTGCTGGCTATGAAGAGCGAGCTAATGCTTTAAAGAAGGTCATGGCTGACCTGGAAAATCAAGTGGCCAAATTTCGAGCGGTCAGTCAGCGAAGCCCAACATCATCATTTCTTGAGGAGGACGTGGCTCTGATTACGGCTATTGAGGAGAAGAAAGCTACTTTCCAGGCAAGGAAAGAGGCTCTGGCTAAAGAGGTCAGCGAGCTGGCTGATCAGTATGAACAGTTTGATGCTGCCAGTAGGCCTCGTATTGCCTCAAAGAATAAGCTGGCTATCCATATCGTTGAAAAGTACAAGCATATTACACAGCTTCGCGAAGAGATTGCTCAGCTCGAGGCTGACTTGCGAACAGTTGGCATCTGAGCAGGAAGACTACGTTGTTCAGGCTGCTGCGACTGCTACAACTTCAGATCAATTGAAGGCTCGGCTGGTGAAGTTGGAAGAGAAGCATCTGAAACTGATTCCTTTCGAGGATGAAGCTGCTCGTCAAGAAGAAGCACGTCGTCGTGCCACCGTCAAATCATCAGGCTGAGATCAAGGCTCTGAGGGATAGCATCAATCGATTGTGTATCCCTTAAGTCTTTTGTTTGTAACTATTTCTTTTTGACCGTCAAGACTCTTGTATCTTTTTCTCCGTCTTTTGATAGACATTTAAAGAATAAAGAACCTTTTGGCTTTCAAAATTCATGAATGAAGTTTGTGAAATATCAAAACTAGATGTAATGTGGACGTAGTAAGGATATTTCTGGTGGGTATTCTGCTGGAAAATTTGATGTGGACTTATTATCCATTTTATATTCAGGGTTCTTGAATATAGATAATAAGTTGAAAGAAGCTGCTAATAGAGGTAATATGGACGTAATAGCAGAGAATGTTCTATATCTGACCAGAGGTAATATGGACGTAGAAGGATATATAATATTAGGTAGGGGTGGATAATTCAGAGGTAATATGGACGTGAGTATCCTTAATGAATGCTTTGCTCAGAGGTTATATGGACGTGGCAAAATGTTTCTTAATCATTCCACTAGAGAAATAATTATCGAAAAACAATTCAGCGGTAATAGGAACGTGACTTGTTTTCGTCAAATCGAGTTTGGGCAGAGTCAAAAATGGAAATGATTCCACTGGAGAATCTTTTTAGAGGACCCATTATCCATGGCGTATTCAAGACACTTGAAATACGGATAATAGTTAGATAATTTTTTGAATCACATAAACATTGCACTGTACATTTACATGACTGAAAATATATGAACACTGTTTACAAAAGGTTACACATAATATTTCTTCAGGAACTTGTCGTTGATAGACATCATGAGCAAGTCACCATCAGGCTTGGTTAGTCGATATGCACCACTAGAATACACTGATTCTATAACGAAAGGACCTTCCCATTTAGGCTAGAATTTTCCTTTTGTCTTGTGTGTCATGTCCATTGGTCTTCTTACTGCTAGACTAGATCACCAACTTAGAAGATTCTTTCCTTTACCTTTTTATTGAAGGCTCTGGAAAGGCATGCTTGGAATAGCTCAATGCGCTGCTGAGCTAACAAGCATTTTTTGTCTAGCGCTTTGAGCTCCTGAAGTCGCAGACGACAGCTTTCTTCGACAGTCAACTCACTGGCTAAGGCTACTCAAAGAGAAGGAATCTAGATTTCTAGGGAAAGAACTGCTTCGCTTCCATAAACCAGAGAGAATGGCATACTGCCTGTTGGAGTCCGGACCGTTGTACGATAGGCCCAGAGACATTCGTCGAGCTTCTCATTCCAATTGCGCTTGTTTGAAGACACAAACTTCTTGAGAAGTTTAATGATGGTTTTATTGAAGTCTTCTGCTAACCCATTAGCCGCTGGATTGTAGACAGTAGAGGCTATATTCTAGATTAGATTCTTATCGTAGAACCGATAGAATGCATGGCTCATAAATTGTAGACCGTTATCATGGATGATCTTGCGAGGTAGGCCGAAGCGATAGTTAACGTGATGTTTGATGAAACTGATCACGTTCGACATCTTCACTTCGGTGAGCGGTATAGCTTCCATCCATTTAGAGAAGTAATCGATTATAGCTAGGATGAACCGATGTCCTCTAGAAGATGGCGGGCTGGTTGGGCCTATGACATCCATACCCTAGGCTTCAAAAGGCCAAGATGCTGTCGTCGGGTGTAGAACCTCCAAAGGTTGATGAATCAAGTCGGCGTGGAACTGACAAGCCCTATACTTCTTTGTATATTCAACAGCATCTGCTATCATCGTGGGCCAATAATAACCCATTCGTTTGAGACGATCTTGTAATTTGGGGCCTGGTTGATGTGCACCATAAACTCCGTATTGAGCCACCCAGAGTACATGTTTGGCTTCTGTGTCTGATAAATATCGTAACAGTAGCCCATCGTAAGAGCGTTGGTACAGCATTTTGGTAGCAGTATCATAGTAAAATTTGAGGGATCGCCTTTGGACAGATACTACTTCTTTTGGATCCTCAGGGAGGATTCCATAGACAACATAGTCTATGAAAGGAAATCTCCAGTCTTTAACGTCGACGTTTGTTTTCGTTGTGTAACTGTGATGAATATGCAAGACATCTTTCACACAGAATAGTTCTCGTCCAGACACTGTGATCGACTGCTGAGTATTGGTAGAAACGGTTAGGAAAGCAGCGAGACCAGCTAAAGCATCTTCTTCTATATTCTATAGTCGAGGCATGTGCTCGATGAAGAATCCAGCAAAAGTAGAAGCCAATTCGATTGTCGCTTTGTGATATGGGATGAGATCTTCGTGACGAACTTCATAATCCCCTCGGAACTGACTAACTATTAGCTTAGAATCGTCGTAAGCTTCTAGATAGTCAACTCCCAGTTGTTTTGCCAGTTGTAGGCCGATTAATTGGGCATTATATTCGGCCATATTGTTGGTGTAGGGTTCCACGAGAGAATATGCATGATGTATAACCAGATGGTCGGGTGACACAAGCATGATGCCTACTCCGGCCACGCTATTTCTTTTAGGTCCTGTTCTTGATGTACCATCAAAGAACATTCGCCAAATGGAGATTTCCTCAGTTGCAGTGTTAGACTCTACTACTTCATCGGGGATTTCGTCGTAGAGTTTGGAAGATTCTGGCACTGGATGAGCTGCTAGGAAATCAGCTAACGCTTGGCCTTTTACTACATTCTGAGGAACGAACAACATATCATATGGAGTCAACAGCATTGTCCATGTAGCCAAACGGGAATTAAGAGAACCCGGTTTAGTCATGAGTATTCTGAGAGGATTGACTTTAGATATGATGTGGATAGTCTGCCCAGAAGCATAGTAGCGTGTCTTCTGGATAGAAAATACCAGTACAAGACATTCCTTTTCCACAACTGTGTATCTGTGCTCGGCACCCACCATTGTGCGACTGAGGTAGTGGATTGCCTGTTCATGGTCGCTTTCATTCTTCTGAGCTAATAGGGCACCAAGGGAATGGTCCATAGCACGGACATATAGTAAGAAGGGCTTCCCCATTATTAGAGACACCAATACTAGGGGCTTGTGAGATACTTCTTGATGTCGTCAAATGCGCGTTGACATTGTTCAGTCCAGACAAAAGATACGTCTTTCTTCATGAGCTAAGTAAACGATTGACACCTTCCAGAGAGGTTCGAAATGAATCGTCTGATGTAGGGTAGCCTTCCTTAAAGTCCGTATAGCTGTTTGAGATTTCTTGGGGGATGCATATCGAGGATAGCTTTCACTTTCTCCAGGTCAAGATGTACATCCTTTGAAGTGATAACGAAACCAAGGAACTTGCCGCTGGACACACCCAGAAAAGACTTGGTTGGATTCATCTTGAGTTGGTGTGCACGCATTAGTTCGAACACCGTTCTCAAGTCTTAGAGGTTGCCCTTGAGACGAGTTTTAACTGCGATATCGTCTACATAGCATTCTACTGTTTTGCGCAAATGATCGCAAAAAATTATGTTCATAGCTCGCTGGTATGTCGCCCCTATATTTTTCAATCCGAAGGGCATCACCTTATTGCAGTATACCCCCAACGGTATTCGAAAAGATGTGTGCTTCTCATCATCGGGGAACATCTTAATCTGGTTATAGCCTGAGAACCCATCCATGAAGGACATCTGCTCGAAGCCGTAATTATTGTCGATCATTACGTCGGTGATCGGTAGTGGGAACTCATCTTTCGGGCATACAGAGTTCAAATTACGGTAATCAATACAGACTCAAACTTTACCGTTCTTTTTAATGACTGGAACAATGTTAGCGACCCAGTCAGGGTGTTGTTCTTCGCGAATGAATCCACTTGCAATAAGCATCTTGACTTCATTCTCGATGGCCTCTATGATATCTGGTCGGAATCGTCGTTGTTGCTGCTTCACTGGCTTAGCTTTAGACAAAATATTTAGGCGGTACATAGTGACTTTAGGGTCCAAGCCTGGCATGTCTTCATAGCTCCATGCAAAGACGTCAATGTGTTCTCTTATAAGCTGTATAAGAGATTATCGTTCATCGTCAGACAGACTTTTGCTGATGAAGATTGGTTTAAGAGATGATTCGTCTTCTAAATTGACTTGGACGACTTCGTCTTCAGTAGGTGGTTCATGCTGTTCAAAACGTAACTCCCACCTAGTATCCATCTTTTGAGCCCATTGTTTAAGCTCGATCGATTGGACATCGTCTACAATTTGGTCAACTGACACCATGTTGACAGACAAAGTTGCTTTGAACATGTCTCCAATGCTGGAGTCTGAATCCCAGAGGCATGAATCAAAAGAATAAGAACAACGATCTACTTTGACATCTGATCTTTCAGGAGTTGTTGGAGGAGTGACATAACCCAAACCAACACCGTTTTGTTGATAATAGTTCTCGGGTTTATCGGGAGGAGCAAAGTGACGTATTGGCAACCGTCTTTCCCAACCATAGTTTAGCCCTTGGTCGCTTTTTATATCATATTCCATGTTTTGGATGATATTCTTGGCCTGCCAACTATATCAAAAAAGTTGCATTTTCCCAGAATCATAGTCAGCTTCAGTGTTGTGATTGGGAGAAGTAGAGTCCAGAATGAACTTTCTTTCGCCAATTATTCGACTGAAGATGATTAGTTCTCCATCCTTCTTCCTAGCTGGAACGATGAAGTAGTGGATATCTTCTGGCTAGACTTTTTCTCGCAGATGAGACGTCGTGACCGGCATACAGAGGTGTGGTCCTATGTCTTGCTCTAGAGCGTATATCGTATCTATATACCGATTTACAGATTGGTAGACATCTGAGTAATTCAAAGATAAACCTTTACTTAGAAAATATGCAAATTCTTCTTCAGGGATAACATCATCCACTGAAGGTACATTATTATGAGTATTGATCTACTCATTGAGAGGATCATTGTCTGGAACAGGAGCCACAGACTTGACCAAGTTTGCCACATAGGGTAACTCTTCAGGATTGGGAGGAAAACTTCAGCAGGTTCTACCCGAAGTATTTTGCGGAGAGTGGTGGTCAATGGTTTGACCTTATCAGGGTTCTTCTTTTTCATCCAGATTATGAGTCTTTGGAGTACTTTTTGGAGTAGTACGTCCTTTGACTCGGATAATCAGGGGACCATCACTGGAGGATGAACTCACTTCAGCTTCATCGTCAGCTTCGTTGCCGTCATCCTTGGAGGGCTGAGATTGGTAAAGTACCGAATCTCCATAGTAGGCTTCAATACCCTTAAAAGGATCAACATCGACAAACTCCGTCTTCATGACGCCATCGCTGTTGACGTACTTAAAGCACTAGTGAAGTGTGGAAGGAACGATCTTGTTCTTGTGTATCCATAGACGTCCCAACAAGACGTTGTAGGATACATTGGCGTCGATTACATAGCAAGAAACCTCCGTTCGGAGATCACCAATCTGGCACTTGAGACGGATCTTGCCCAGCGGGTGGCTTCTTCCAGGATTTAAAGCCATGATAGTTGTATTGGCTGCAGATAGCTTGTGCAGAGGGATTCCTAGAATTTGGAGTAAACTTCTAGGAATGATGCTGAGGGAGGAGCCTGGATCGATGTGCATCTGATCTACCTTAATCGTCCTATATACCCTGTATAGTATAGAGGTCTATCATGACGATTATTTTTGAGAAGCACGTCCTGCTGTGAAAAGGATATTGGGCACCACTTCCATAGTACTGTGGCCAGTGGGGACAAGAGACAGGATCTTCAGCGGGGGCTTTGACTTCAGCGAGATAAGAGTCGGCATATAGTAATGTCTCACTTAAGGCCTTTCGCATTTCTTTGGAGAGTCGCAATAGATCGAACAGAGACAACCTGGCAAGTGTATTAGCCAGTTGTGCCAGTATGTCAAAGTTGTAAGGCCGATCAAAGCCTTCGTGAGTTGGCGCCTTTAGAGACTTGTCGAATCGTGTCTCATTCTGCTTGGCTTTGTCGGTAGTTGAAGGCTTAGACGGACCGACTTTTGAACTTGTAGGGGCAACAGGAGCTTGGAAAGGTACTGCCTTCTCTTGTGCAAGGTCATAAGTTCGTAGGTAAGCCTTCCCAGATCGCGTCTCGCCAGATAGAACTTCGTAAATGGAAGAAAATACCATATGACATGATTTATATTTCTTGTCCCTCTTTACTTTGGGAGATACCACCCCCTGTGTCATTTCTTGCACAAGGTCCGGATGGACCCACATGATCTCACCATGTTCAGTCGTGAATGGTACCATGGTTGAGTTACGAGCTGGAGGCAGGTTGATGACTTCTATTATTGCCTTAGGGATCGAGACTACACCGTCTGGGATTTCTGTGGGAGGAAAGTCACCAAATTAATGAAAGATTATGTTAGAAAATACGACCTTGTCTTCAGCTTCGAGGTTGATCACTTGGCTGTCGATAAGCTGTTGTATCTTCTTCTTCGGGACGATGCAATCCTTGGTAGAGTGGTACACGTACTGATAATAAAGACAGTACTTGGGATCACTGAGTTGGTTCGCCTCCGCAGGACATCGTGGTGGAGGCAATGTCAGTTTATTACCCTTCGTCAATGTGTAAAAAATGGTAATAACATCGTCTTTGTCAAAGAAGAAAGTCTCCTTACGTTTGTCAGAGGCGTCCTGAGAATTGGAAGCTCCATTGGAAGTGTCGACCTTCAAGACTTCTTTCCTTTTACCCCCACGGACAGGGATAGTTTGAGGGTGCTTGCCTTTGTCTTCAGATTTGGGTATTTTTAACCCCAGTAATTCTAGATTAGGGACGTCATTTTCAGCAGCATCAGCGGACCTAATGAAAGCGGGCTATGTATCATACTTATGTATACCCAGACAAAACTTCACTGTAGGAAGGAAGTTATGTCGACAAGTATCCATAAGTTCTGAGTCTGGTATACCGAAGGGCATCTTCAATGCTAGTCGCCTGAAGGTTTCGATGACAACAATGATAGACTCAGTCCTCCTTTGCTTGGTCTCGATGAGGGTGGACATACTAACATGCATGCCACTCTCATAAAACATGTTGAGGAATAACCTCTCCAAGTCTTTAAAAGAATTGATACAACCGTCAGGCAGACTGCAGAACCATTCAAAAGATACCCCCTGCAAGGTGCTAATAAACAGTTTTGACAAGAACGGATCGTCCCTGGGTAAGTGTAGAGTCTGCGTGTTGAAGTATGCCATGTGTTGACGAGGAGAAGTCATCCCGTCAAATGAATTTAGCGTCAGTGGCTTGTAGTTAGGAGGGCAAGTAGCGTTCTCCCATTCAGGAGGATAGGGTTGAGATATCCCCATCTTCTGAAGCTCATCTTTGTGTGAGATGGTGTCGAGACGAGCAACCAGAGAATCAATTGCATCCTGTTGATTGAGCAGGTATTGAGAAACGGCTGCTGTACGGTTGTCAGGCATTGTTGGTGAAGGACCACCTCCAGCATTTGTAAGATTTGGAGGAGGCACAACGGAATGATACTCCTTCTGTAGTGAAGGAGGGTTGTTGCTATGAGCCAGACTAACGTATGCCGAGACGTTTTACTGAGGTGGAGGAACAGCCCCAGCAGCTTGGACCGCCATGATACTGGTAAGCATATCAGTGATCTTGGCAAATGCTATTTCAAGACCCTCTAGCCGTTTGTTGGTCTGATCACTGGCTTCTTCAGGTCTTTCTCCATCCGCCATGTATGTAGATAATATACGAGGACAAACAGAGAAAACAGTACAACTGGTGTTGATACTGTTTGTCTCTGAGTTAAAAAGACCCTCGTCTTCAGGTAGGGGAGGTAGATAGTCACCGTGAGACTCGGAGAGATCATCGTCATCTGGAAGGCTACCCCCGGTGTGAAGGTCATCTGCTTCAGACTCTAAGGGAATACCACCCCCAGCAGAAGGATCATCACCTCCAGCTTGGGAGTTCTCATCATCTATACAGAATCTCGTCCTCGACCGAGTACCCATATAGACTCCTTCAGATGTGACAGCCTGCTAGCTATCTGTTGGCAGACTTCTTCTTCTTCTGTTTACGAAATTAAGAGAGAAAGTTGGGTTCGTTGTCCACCTTCTTTGATTGGGGCTTCCGTAAGAGGGACCCCATGAAGCCATGTTGGATGAAACACAGTAGCTTTTTATCGTCAGAGCAATGCAGTCGTCGAAATACGGAATGCCTCTGAGGCACTCTCGTTGCTTTGGAGCAGCAACATTTGATGATCACGGATGTACGCCATGAATTGTTGTATCCTCCCTCGCTTTACGCTTATGATTTATCGTGTCGTATAAGTCAGCGGAAGGGAGTTTTGCCTTAAAACTCATGTCACATGCATCGTCGAGCTTTGCATATGGGTTTGTAAGGAGAGTTGGTGCATCCAGACTTAGTTCATGTGCAGGGGCAACCACCACAACTAAGTTCTGTGATGACCTTGAAGACAGCCCCGTGCTATACGTATTGGGGCCTGTCTTTTTGTTGTGGGCGCATAGACCCTGGAGTTTGCCTTTGGGCCATACTTTCCAGAGGTCTTGGCAGCATGCCTAAGCTTCCTTGATATGGGCGTATAGTATGGGTCAGTAGAGCTTGGGCGCATAGCCTTGGGCGCATGACCCTGGATGCATAATATGTCAAAGACAGAAGTCTTCTGGCCAGAGTTATGCGCCCGCACACCCTCTTGGGCGTATAGTTTTCGACGTATGCTTTGTGAAGCAGCACTATTTTCTTCCAGCTTCGCCTTCTTCGTTTGTGAGCCTCGCTAAGTTTGCCCAAAGTGTCGAACACTTCGATTCTTGGCATCGTAGTATTTTTCTTTGCCAAGTCTCGAGCGTCGAACACTCTGTTGTTGGTTGCTCAAGAGAGAAGTCGCTGGGCTAGTAGAGCCCGGAATGGTATGAGCCTTCTTTATTTGTGGAGCTTCTGTGGCAGAGCCATGCGCCCACATGACAGAGTCCTTCGGTTGCATATCTTCTATGACACTAGCAGGATATGTACCGTGAGCCTTCGGAAGCCAAGTCTTGCGAGACTTGTTTGGCTTCACTGATTTTGAGGGAGTAGAGCCGTCCCTCGTGAGCATCTCTTTGAACGCCTGTAGATCAAACTTTATGATCAACATCGTCTGAGTGCTCCCCACTTTGTTGGTATCGAATTGCGTCACCACCTTCTCGTCAGATAAAAAGGTAGTCCCCAGCAGAGTCATCATTTTTGTGGACACAAAAAAAAGAAACATTGTCTTTTCTTATTAGCGCAAGGTACCACAAATCGAGTACGCCTGAGAGATCCTATGCTGAGGATCCCCGAGTACAAAAAAGAATTCTGGAGAATGAGACAATGGAGATCGAGTGGCAATTGCTCCTTTACTCCGTTGACACTTCGATTACAAAAGTGGGAGAAAATCTAAGAAAATTGCTAACTTTCTGCTCACTGGCAAGAATTGCTGCAATTTGGCTCTTGAAAATGCTCTCCGTTCTGTGCTTTGAAGAGGTATGAGACCCCTTTTATAGTCGTTTCTGTGCTGGAATGATGTTATGCGCCCATATGAGAAAACACATTGGTTTTCATATGGGCGCATGGTCCTGCTTTGGGCGCATAGGGTGTAGGTGCATGCAGACTGCGTGATCGTAGGTTGATCATGGTGTTGACGTGGCCACATGCTTCGGTGCACGACTGCTCGTGGAGACTGACGTGGCTGTATGCTTCGGTGTACGATTGATCGTGGGTTTGACCGAGCCGGAGGCTATTCTGACTTGGGCACATAGCCTAAAACAGGGCTATATGCCCCCCTCTGGAGGAGCCTAAAGTGGGTGCATAGCTCGCTCTGGTGACTTGGGTGCATATGACTTTACTGGTGACTTGGGCGCGTATGACTTCTCTGGTAACTTTGGCGCATAAGCATGGTCCTGGCTTGGGCGCAAATGACTGCTTGGGCGCATGGTTGTCAAGTCTGCTGAAATTTTCATGCTTCTACAGGGACTTCTGTGCGACGACCCCCGTCGCTTAGCCTATAATCGGCCGTTATGGACCTGCCTTGCATGAGCGCAATCTAGGCTCACGCGGTCATGCCTTAGCAAGGACGATCGCTCCTATGGGAGCGGGGCGTGACATAATGGTATCAGGGCACGGCTTTATGTCCTTGGACTTCGATTAAATTCTTTAACTTCGATGTTGGTTCAGCAGACTCTGATCTTGTCATCGCAATTGATATATTGACGCTCTCTCTCAAATGTCCTACGGTGTGTCCATACAATAAGTCTAAAAAAATATAAAAACACACACAATAAACTTGGTTGAACAAAAGTTCAAATAAAGAACGGTTGGCTAAGTCGGGCTGGACATATATACTAAGAATCGTGACGACTTTAGCAAAGTCGCGTACGAGATACAAATTGTGTCAAACAAGAATGAGTTAGACTCGATTCATAGAATGTGGGATGACTATAGAAGTGCTATCGAACGATATTATCGTCGATGTGACATGGGCAAATCGTGCTTCAATTTTTTAGGAATGGCTCGAACGAGAATTCGAAATAATCGGTTGTGATTCATAACTGGTTTCGAGGATATCTAAAATGACTTCATCCCTGAGTGGTGTATGGGATAGCCTTGGGGATGTTAGTCGATTGATGATGCGGGGTCCCAATGAGTCTATCAACAAGCGTCGCATGTATGCAAAGTCTTAGATCGAGTATCATTGAGTAAGTATAATCTTGAAGATTTTAACGAGTTGATTCGAACGAAATTATAATCGACGCGCACGGGATTGGAATTTGCATTGAGCACAAAATGTAAGTGATAAGAAAAAAGATAGATTGAATCAAAGAAAAGTTAAGGTGTACGAACAGATGACTTGATTGAGAAAATCGATATAAATCGTATACAAAAAGTTAGCACGATTAGACGATTGTATGCATGGAAGTGATTCGAATATTTGAGAATGACTCTAAGGATTGGAATTGATGTTGCTCGATGGTTTGAGTTAGCAAGGATTGAGGCAAATTGATGAAATATGTTGCTCGATGACTTAAGATAGTCGGATGAATATACGTGAATTTGGTTTGGACGAATTGAACATGTAACGGGTTTGGGAGATAATGATCGAACTTGATCTTAAATGTCGAGGAGATTATACAGTTCGTACGATAGCATCAGTCGTACGACTCAAAATTCGTTGTAAATGAAGATCGTCAGGTTACGTATATTATCGATGGTATTTAGGCATATAAAAGATTGATATGCGATAACTCGGGGGTACTATGATTCGAGGAATAACGATCGTAAAAAATATTATTGTTCTGATGGATGATATGCTTGGGATTTTGATGAAATAAATGTTGGATGAAAATGATCATGTCTTTCGGTTACGCCGATAACCATAATGTCGACATTCTTGTCTTACGTGAGCCCAACTCCAGCCTCGTCCATGTGTCACGTCGGATTTGGGGACGATTGTTTCATATGAGCACGGATATAGTGATTCATGTCGCGAGAACAATCGAACTCGGGATCAAGATGTGGAAATTTGGATTGCTTCGACTTATGGTTTGAGGCGAAGGTGGATTCGAGGATTGATCGGACTTATGATTGATGATTGAGTAAACTTGAGAATTGAGGACATCAATCGGTGTATCAAAAATGAATTAGTCTAGACTCAAAAACAAGAGTTACGCTCCAATAAGAACGATTATTCCGCGGGAGCATTGCATGGTGATTTCATGCCGACCGTGGATAACCGGACTCGCGTAAGATTGGGGGGTGACATATTGTTAAAGTCAGACGACCTTGTGATCGATTACGTAAATTGGGATAAATGACTTAAGGAATATGAAATGAGAATTATAGTTTAGCGACAAGTCGTGTCGTAGCGTGCTTGACTTGGGAGGAATAGATAGGCAGATTATATCGAATATGTTTGAAAAGATAGACTATGCAAGTTGCTTGTTGGATGAACGATATTGATATGTCGAGGAAATGGTTGAACATGACTCAGTGTAGGATAGCTTTGTTGAATGACTCGGACCCCTTGGACTAAGTGTTGCAATTGCGAATAGGAGATATATATAATATATGCTCAATGTTTAGAAATCTGAGTGATGCTAGAAATCTGAGTGATGCGAGCTTGGGTAGAAAATCCTGTACTACCAACTTTGGTTTGACCCTAGGATTAGGGTCAGTATTGGCATTATTGTTGGAGAACTATGATTCCAATCCTGACATTGACTTTAGCCTTAAGAAATGGACTAACGGGTTAGGGGAGACGTCCATGTTACAAGCGTTAGCATTGGAATGATTGATCTTGAGGATTAGTATGGATGGATAAAAAGATTCTAGAACATGAAAATACCCCTCACGAGACTCGGCTGACATGCATGTATTTCAGGGACGCCTGAATATGTGTACTATGCGACTCGAGAGAGAATGACGAATTCTTTATCACATAGTTTGGCTGAAATGCATGTATTTTGGATATACCTAGGATATGTGCACGATCCAACCAAGTGATACGTTGAATTCAAGTAAGACTTGAGGAATGAAAAAGTGTCAAGGATATTGAAATTATGTTTTACAGAAAAGATTGATGGTAGTACGAGCGTGGCTTGGATTGAAGAAACGCATAGGCGTAATGTGTGCGAGCATTATAGAATGTTGAATAAAGTGATAAGTCGATGAGTAAGTACTTAGTTAGTTTCGAGGATAAAAACTTTTTTTGAGTGGTGTATGATTTATTTGCCCCATCCCACTCAGTCAATCGGAGGAATAGAAATGCCGACAGCATTCGGACTTAGCCATGCAACGGCTTGCTCGAAGACTCGCTCAGGTGGGTGGCTTCGGTGAACTTGCCTCAGCTTGGCCTTTACACTAATAAAACGAAAGATTTCAAATGCACAAGTAGGCTTGATAATAAAATAGATGCATCCACATAGCTAAGGGAATAATCTCAAGTCGGGTCGAAATGTGTTATAACATGAAAAAAGGTCCCACGGTCGGCTTAGAAGTATTGCTCAGCGTGCATTCAAAATGACACTCCGTCCTTCATCCCATGGCTTGGGAGAAGGAAGTTGGTCTAAGTTGCCACAAAGTTGGAATTAGCCTAAGTCATAGGCGTCGCCCGCGTAAATGCTTGATAAAGCATACACGGTCCCATGGTCCAGGACAGGACTTGGCATTGCCTTGCTCGTCATACTGGTTAAGTTATAGTACACGTTGCAGAGCACGGCTTGTGGCATAAGTCTAGGCACCCAAAGAACTTGGTTGTTCAAGTCGAATGCATGTACAGCATGTTTTCTCGATGTAAGGCTTGACGCAACCCTTGCTCATCAAGTCATTGTACGAACAAGTTAGACAAGAGTTTTGTTGGGCTATTGAAGTCATAGCAAGTACTGTCCCCTATTGTCTGCGATTGTCAAGTCACATAGTCCCACGATCTCAAGGCTCGTCATATAAAGTATGTGACTTGAGCGATAGTGTCGTCTAGAGAACAAGTCAGTCTAAGACACGAGCCACAGTTGGTTTAGGAAAAAGCACGCTACGGACAAAGGAACACGTTATATTTAAGTTAAGATAGAAGACTACTTAGTAGTCGTTTCCTGGATTTCAAAGGATAGAAGTTCACGAGATCGGTCCCGCTACTTGGGAGTCTCGATAAGAAAGTCCACGCGACTGGTTGTCGCCGAGATTGGTCCCGCTACTTGGGAGTCTCGATAGAAAGTTGGAAAGCATGATCATGATTAAGAAAGGACTTGGCAGATCGAGTTGAGTCTTGCATGGTCATTGGATAACTTGTCACTAAGGTATAGTCTTCTCGAATGATCGTCGGGGCACAGGGATCTTGTCGGCCAGGGGGAAGCACGTTGGCTCAACAGATGCTGGATAACCGCATGAAAGATTCAACGCCTCCGGGAATAGCTACCCGCGTTAAAGGACGGTCCGATCTCCCGAGCTAGTCCGAGATAGCTTAACATTGTTAGACCATTTCATATAGATGAGTCAGAAGCATAGCGGCAAACCGCGTGTATGCCTTTGGATTGAATCAAGAACTTGAATGCATGTTCGATCGGTAACACAATGTTTGGGCCTAAGATTTGGCTGCAATGTATACACCGTGCTTGGCACGAGGCACGACGTCGGGATATTCATGTCATCGACACTAAGTTCACAAGTCTTGTCTAATTCGGTTGATGAGTCGAACAGGAAAGCTGTGAGACGGTAGCACGGACAGGTCATGATAAGTTGCGAGGCATGGCCTCAATCTAGAAGCACAAACAAGCCTAGGCAAGGTCTAGTGGCACGACCTGCACGAGTCGCCACCTTGATGTCGTCGGTACGAGAATGGCTTAGCGGTACACGAGACAAGTAAGTGTCATGGCACGGCCCTGCCGCTTCAGGTTGAAGTTTGGTCGAATAGCTAAGCAGTGCGGTACTGCCTCCATCGTGATACACGAAGGCACTATGGCACGATTATGTCGTGGCCCAAGTATAGGCCAAGGCATCTTTGTCCTCAAATTGATCCTAGGGTAAGACTAGAAAGACAATCAAAAGGGATTAAGCTGCACAAAGTAAATGAACGTGTCGGTTTTGTATGGGTGGGCGAGGAGCTCACTCCACCAGTACAGTTGAGTACTGACACCTACACAGTTTTCATGTACAGGCACAGGTAGAAGCTCGATGGCGCAGAGCTCGCTTGGATGCGTCGAGACACGGAGTTCCTTGGCGTTTCTAGGCGTACGGCCGCATAGAGTCAGAACTTACACGGGACATAATGTATGGACATCGTCATGCCAAAGAATCTGTCACTCGTCACCTTGAAGCTTGTATTGAGAAGTGAGAGAGAGCAGAGTGACTTGTAATATGAGAGAAAAGTGAGCTTGAGAGACTTATAATTTGGCCTCGTGCCTACATTGTAATCTTTGTTCAATATAAATAAAAGAGTATTTTGCATGACTTGTGTTTTGCTTCAAATTTCTGCTGCTGACTATTCAATATTTATGCTTGGGACTTCTGTGCGACGACCCCCGTCGCTTAGCCTGTAATCGGCCGTTATGGTCCTGCCTTGCGTGAGCGCAATCTAGGCTCACGCGGCATCACGTCTTAGTGAGGACGATCGCTCCTATGGGAGTGGGGCATGACACTTGGCACTGTGTCACTTAGGCTTTTATATCTTGTTAACAAAAGGACCCTTTCGGCTTGTACCCAAATAACTTTGAATAAT
Organism: Iris pallida; assembly: GCA_029216955.1. Classification (NCBI taxonomy): domain Eukaryota; kingdom Viridiplantae; phylum Streptophyta; class Magnoliopsida; order Asparagales; family Iridaceae; genus Iris; species Iris pallida. The sequence goes on from JANAVB010016600.1 coordinate 6,004,224, forward strand.
AAATCGTTGAATTTTAAGTTTTAAGGATTTTTTTTATTAATCATAACACATTATTACTCCAAAAATTCAAGAATGCCTAGCTCGCGATGCAAAAAGTTAAAACGATCTTAGGCTAGTGATTTTGTGAATATATCTGCCAGTTGATGATCTGTGTCAATAATTTCTAGAAAAATATTCCCGTATTGTTGGTGATCACGTAACAAGTGGTGACGTATTTCTATGTGCTTAGTGTGTAAGTGGCATACAGGGTTCTTAGCCAAATTAATTGTGCTAGTGTTATCAGAAAATATGGGAATCTTAGTGTGTTACCGATTATAGTCTTTTAAAGTTTGCTTCATCCACAAAATTTGAGCACAACAACGTCCTGCGGTGATATACTCAGCCTCAGTTGTTGATAATGCTACAAAATTTTGTTTTTTGCTAAACCAAGAGACTAAAGCCTTAACAAGGAGATGACACGTACCGCTGGTACTTTTACGGTCTACTTTGTATCCAGCAAAATTAGCATCTGAGTAACCGATTAAGTCAAATGTTGTGGTTTTAGGATACCATAAGTCGACAGTAGAAGTTCCTTTAAGGTATCGAAAAATACGCTTAACGGCACATAGTGTGATTCCTTAGGGTTAGCTTGATATCATGCACAGATGCAAACATTAAACATAATAGGGCGACCAGCAGTTAAATATAATAAACTACTAATCATACCTCGATACTTACGCTGGTCGTGTGGTTTCCCACTTTCAAAGGTCATGTCGAGTTGATGTAGCCATTGGCGTGCCAACAGGCTTTACGTTGTTGAAGTCAAACTTCTTTAGTAAGTCCTTTGTGTACCTTGCTTGATTGATGAAGGTTCCCTGCAAGTGTTGTGTAACGCCCCAGTCCCAAATACGTAGGACTAGGTACATCGACATGCTAGCTGTATACATATGAAGTATACTCTAATATATGGAAACCTCGTATGAATACATAAGCTGTAAAATGCAGTAAACCAAGAGTAAACTAATCTCATCCACAAATGAAGAATAAAAGATATCATAAAATCAACTGTAATAAGTCTTTGTACAATACGTTGGACGGAGACAAATCCACTACCAACAAGGAAAAATATACATGAAACTGAAATAAATTTGGCGGGAGTAGCAAAGGAAGACCCAAGACACGTCATCTCCGAATGAAAAGAGAATATCACGACCTCGGCTAGAACACCTGCAATATCACAGAAGCACACACACCTGGAGAGATAACCAGGTCCTCAAAGGGACGTAACAAGATACATAAAGAACATGCCACATAACTGAATACAAAATATGTCACAAAGAAAGTAAGTGACAAGACATCAATAAGGTAATCTAACCGTACTATAGTGTTTATGCAGTTAAGAACAAACCTCCAACGCATGGATACTCTGGCTCAGTAGCAGTAATCTCAGGTATGGCCCATCAGGATACCAGAGACCTCAAAGCATAACATTCATCGAATGTCAGAGGCCAGCAGTAAATCAGTATCAGGATCCGGGACCGTATCTCCCGCAAAGATAACCGGCAATAGGGAAGTGCATACTTGGCCTATACGTTAAGGAACTGTTCTTCCCACCCAATGCCTAACAGAGTCACATCCATGTCTCGTATACCTCTACTAACTGCTAAGTCTCCTAACATGCCTCTATTAGCAGTTAGCCCTAACGCATGCGCATGGGTGATCAGCCCACACACAAGAACCTCTACATGCTACTCATCTCATACATCCTCATGGTACAACTGTGTTAAAGTATATGCGACACACTACAGACGGTAGTCTCTTAACTCTAAGTCCATATGCAGTCAAAGGATAATAACAAAGTAACTAACAATCACTGAGCATGTAGTAAATCAAGAATTATAATAACTGGAAATAATGAACAGTTATATGTAATAAAATACAGACTGAATGTAAACAGTATAATGGCAAGGTATCTTGCCTGAGGGTGGTACGAGAAGCAGCAAAATCCAACAGTTAGAATCGTCAACACGAAAGTCAAAATCCACAAGAAGCTCCGGATGCTGAAACAAACATCACGAACGAGTTTGGAATAAAAGATATGCCTAGGAAACGCCTGTCCAAAAGTTAAATTCTGGAACATGGGCAATTTCATAATTTCGGGTCAAAACGATGTCCGCCGTTGGACCCGTTTTGCACCGAAAAGCGTTCCAGTATCTATGGTCTCTAAAGTCGTCAAACTACATGTCTACAGATTTGTTTTGATATGAAGAACCCAACGGTATGTCCAATTTTGGATTCTGGTGGGCTGTGCACAAAATCGCCCGTTGAGTGGGATTGTGGGCCCGCCAAAATAGCGTCCCGATCAACGGTCTCAGAATCGGACCAAACTTGTCTCACAGGACCAAAAAAATATTTCTAGTCCAATGGCGCAAGTTTCGTCGCGATTTGATTAGTGTTCACAAAATAATTGAGAAATTCCGAAAAAGCCCGATACGGAAAAATTTGACGGATACGGGTCAAATTCGTTGCGCACACGCAACCAATTTGAATTTCGTTAAAGCCCGCACGTCCACGAAGTCGATACGGACCTTACGGTACTTTCGGTTCGCGACGGGGCCGCCCGATTTGTCGGGACGTACCTCGTACGGGGTTTTAATGCTGATAAAAACAAATTTTTTGGAAATTTTAATTTAATTAAACATGAAATTTATTGCAGAATAAATAAATCTATTTGAAGGGGATGATAGTGGGTCATGGGGGCTTTCTACATGAATTTACGGATCGAAAATCGAAATAGAATTGACAGAGAAATTAATCAGGAAAGTGGGTTACCTTAAAATGGGAATCTGTTGTTTTATTGTTGTTGTTGTTTCCGTCGCCGCTGTGACGGGGTGCTGCTGCTGGCACGCTCATCGAGGAGAGGAAGGGGGATGGAGGAAGAAGATGGAAGAAAAAGAAATTAGGGTTTGGGATTAAGTTGGCGGCAATGGAGTTGTAGTTGTTTTTGGTTTTAAATAAGATGTAAGTGTCGGCCATGTATATTTGTTGCTAATGCTTTAGTCCGTTGAAGTTGTGGCTTCAAATAAAGGTGGGGCCCTCCCTTCTAACGCATGCTGCAGCCACACTTGTGGTGGTCGGGTGGGGCCGACCACCCAAGTGTTAAATCAATTTTTTTTTCTTTTTTTTTAAACTTATGAATGTATAACTTATAATATATTAGGAGGGAGGGGTGAGCGGCCCCTTGGGCGCACATAACAAGCTGCTGCTGCTGCTTGTCCCTTAATTGTGGTGTGCGGCTATTCTTCTATGGTTGGGGTGGTTGGTCCTACCCCCTTTGGGCCGACCACTCCATGGTATATATATATATATATATATATATATATATATATATATATATATATATATATATATATATATATATATATATATTCTAATTCTACTTTATCTTGTCTTTTCTAATTCTTATATATCTATATATCCATAAATACACCAAAAATCTATTTAAAATTCAAATACCATTTAAAAGTCAATTACCCAATTATTTAATATATTTGAGCATATCTACATATATATATATAAAATTTAAATCCTTAATAAATCAACTCAAATAATAATAATATTTAAATAGGAAAATAGGTTTATTAAATTTTCACAAAATAACTTTAATAATACTAATTTTATAAAATCATCCCAATGGGTGAACACATACTGTACACCCTCATTCGGATGCAAAAATTGTAAAATTTTGTAAAATATTATTTTATTAATAAAATGTAGATTTTTGTACCCAAAGTCAATAAATATTCAACAAGTTCTGAAAATAATTTAAAAATATTTGTACATACACAAAATATTCCTATATGGCCACCTTAGTCACCCCACATGCTCACATTGGCTTAAAATTTTGTTCGGGCCCTGTTCGGGCTAAATTGGCCAAACCGGGTCATCAAAAAAATAAATAAAACCATAAATTGTATAAATTCATTTTTAAGTCTAATAAAATAATAAAAAAATATAATTAAAACTAGGGGTTTTACATGTTGTTTGATCTGAAGTCCTAGGAAGTAGTTGAGCTCTTCCATCATACTCATCTTAAACTCACTCTCCATACACTTAACAAAATATAGACAGAGTTTTTCATTAGTAGAACCAAATATTATGTCATCAATATATATTTGCATAAATATTATTTGAAGTTTTGATAAATAAAGTTGTATCAATCTTTCCTTTTGAAAAACTATTTTCAAGTAGGAAAGTACTTAGGCGTTAATACCAAGCACAAGGTGCTTGTTTGAGTCCATAAAGTGCTTTTTTTAACTTGAAAACGTGATCAGATTTTTAAAAATCCTCAAAACCAGGGAGTTGTTTCACAAAAACCTCTTCTTTTATAAACCTATTTAAAATGCACTCTTAACATCCATTTGAAGAAGTTTGAAATTACGAAAATATGTGAATGCACAAAACATGCGAATAGATTCTAATATAGAAACAGAGCATAAGTCTCATTATAATCAATTCCTCCTTCCTGATTATAACCGTGTGCTACTAGACGTACTTTCTTGTTTAGAACATGTCCATCCTCATTTAGTTTATTTCGGAACATCTATTTGGTACCAATTATCGATTGACCAATAGGTTTAGGAACAAGTTTCCAAACTTAGTTTCTCTCAAATTGATTAAGTTCATCTTGCATGGCATCAATCCAAAATTCATCAAGAAAAGCATTTACGAGTGATTTAGGTTCTACTTGAGAAATAAAAACTACATTAGCTGATATGTCTCTAGTAGAAGAACGTGTACCTACTCCCTTAAATACATCACCTATAACAAGTGTCTATGGATGGTCTGGCATGAATTTTATTTTATTATGCAGACTCTCCAGATTGTTCTCGTCGGTAGCAGTATCTTCAGGTGCCTTTGATTGGTTTCGTACATCTTCGTCATCACTATCGCTAGATTTCTGACTGTTGAGCTCATCAAAGGAAATATTAATAGATTCTTCAGAAATCAAGATCTCTTATTAAAAATCCTATATCCCTTACTCTTGGCAGCATACCCGAGAAATATTCCTTCGTCTGACTTCAAGTCGAACTTACCCAAGTTATCCTTGGTGTTCAGGATAAAGCAGCGACATCCAAAAACTTTAAAATAAAAAATATTATGAATCTTTCCAAACCACAATTTATAGGGGGTTTTCTTCGATATAGGTCGAATTAACACCCTACTCAAAATATGACATGTTGTACTTACAGTTTCTGCCCAAAAATATTTTGGAAGATTGTGCTGGTTAAGCATCACTCTAGCCATATTGCTTAGAGTTCGATTCTTCTGCTCCATAACACCATTTTGTTGAGAAGTTCTAGGACAAGAAAATTCATGGCAATATCCATTATCATCATAAAAAATTTTGAAATCAATATTTTTGAATTTGCCGCCATGATCACTTCGAATTCGAGTAATCATGAAGCCTTTTCGTTTTGAACCTTTTTATAAAATATTTGAAATTCAAAAATGGCATCGCTTTTATTTGATAGAAAGTAAACCCATGTAAATCGAAAGAAATCATCAATAATATCGTAGAGCTTACCGCCAAGACTAGCGACCCTACTAGGACTAAACAAATCTATATAAATTAATTACAAGGGTCTATAAGTGCTTACAGCATTGATAGATTTAAATGATGACCTAGTTGCTTTATTTTTTTCACAATTTGAACATACCATATCTCGCTTGAAGGAAATTTTTGGAAGTCCTTTAAACAGTTTCTTAGTTGATAGCCTTGAGATAGTATCAATGTTAGCATGTCCTAGCCTCATGTGTTATAGCCAACTTTCATCTTGATTGGCTACTAGGCACTTTCTTGCACTATTAGTACTTTCTAAAATAAAAATATATATATTGTCTTCCCTAATCCCTTCATGTACGGGATTACCAGTAGGCATTACATATATAGAGCATTTACCTTTCACAATGTTGATACCATAATCGTTATCTGCTAAATGACTAATGCTCAACAGGTTATGTTTCAATTCTGTGACTAGACAAATGTCTTTTATTTCTGGGTAGTGATATATACCAACAATACCATTACCTATAATGTTACCTCTAAGATTATTACCAAAGGAAACATATCTTTCTCTCTTTATCGATAGCGTAGCGAATAAGGATGCATCACCTGTCATGGGTTGCGAACAATTTCTATCGAGGATCTATTTGCTTTTAGCATGAGAGGGTTGAAGGTCCACCTACAAAACGAGTAGATGTAACCTTTGGTACCCATTTATTCAAGGGTTTAGCTTGATTAGTTTTAGGAATCCAAGTAAGCATATTTGTGTCAACTAATTTTCTAACCCTACAATACTGTGATATGTGCCCGTGTAATAATATATGATTTTTGAAGCAGTGTTCTTTGTCAATGTGTTGACATTCTTCTTTTGTGTCTTTCTTAAAAACCTGTATGTGAAAGCATAGTTATGAGAAACGTTTTGCTTATGTGCTTTCTTCGGTTTAGTCCTTTGTGATACATGTATAGTATTAGGACTAACCTTAGGCTGTGTAACAAAGGTGACCTGTTTGCCTAATTTGATCTCCAACTTTTTAGAGATTACACAAGACTTCGAATTTAGCAGTCATATCCGTGAGTCTCTGTGCAATGATCAAGTATCTCTTCTTCTCTATGTCATATAGTTCTTGCACTTTGATATAGTCTATTTCTTTCTTTTCTATAGTGAGGATAGCCTCATGATAGTCCAGTCTAATCTTGGCTATCTCCTCCGTGTTACCGGTAGTAGACGTCTCTTTGATATCTTCAAGAAGATTAGATAGTCTTGCTACTTCGGTTATGTTTGCCTTAATCTCCTTGCAAGACTACTTGTACTTGTCCAACACATTTATTTGCTCTTCAAGTAGTTCGCTGAAGGCATTTTCTAACTGGTCAAATGTAAAATCATTGTAAAAAGAATTTTCTGATACCTTATCATACGTCATCAGGCAGACATTTGCACTGCTGTTGGGTCTGTCCTCTACTTTTGATTCAATGGCCTCATTTTTTTGCCAGATGCTGGTATTTGCATACTTTCAACCAGTTGATTCTTTTTTGTTCGATCTTGATCGGTCATATGGACTGCTTTTCTTTGCTAGTGGACAATCCTTCTTCATGTGTCTTGACTTCTTGTATCCAAAGCAGATAGTATCTTCTTCGTTACTTTCATGGATATCCTTCTTTTTTTGACTTGATTTCTCAAACTTTAAGAATTTATTGAAGTTCTTGACCAGTAAGGCATGTTCATCACTATCAGAATCTTCATCATCAGTATTATTACATAAGACTCTTCTGGCTTGGGCTTTGAAGGCGATGATTTTTCTATAGGGGTTGTCCCTTCAAAGTCCTGCAAATCCAGCTTATTGGTCATGGGCTTGCCTATAAGTGTCTCCAATGTCAGTGGTGAGGTCGTTTCCTTCTATGATCGTGGTAGCCTTCGGGTTCCAGTTCTTGGTTAGAGCCTGTAGTACCTTCTTGATCTTCTCGTGGTTGTTGTAATCATTTCCAAGATATTGTAGAGGATTAGTAATATCTAAGAAACGAGTGAACATCTGTGTAATTGATTCACCAAATTTTATCTTGAATGCCTCGTACTCTTGTGTCAATCTACTGAACTTGGATTCCTTCACTTGGGAAGCTCCTTCATGAGTTACCTCAAGATGTCTCTAAATCTTATTAGATGTGGCACAAGTAGATACGCGATTGAACTCGGTTTTGTCAATTGCACAGAAGTACATTGATGGCTCGTGCATCTAGACTAGCCTGTGTCTTTTTATGCTCAGTATACTTATCATGGGGCTTGTCTACTAGAACACCATCAATCACTGTTCTAGGTGATTTCTTATAACCGTCTATAACTATCAATTAAAGATCGAAGTCCAGTGACTTAAGAAAGAAACTCATTCGTGTTTTCCAATATGTATAGTTTATTCCATCAAATAGTTGAGGTCTATTTGTGGATTGTCCTTCACCGTTGAACATAGATTTAACGGCTATCATATATACTCTCTAGGTGGTTATGTATATGTATAACCTGCTTCACTACAAAAATTTGTCAGATTAGCGACGTTCCAAAATATGGCTAATCTCGGCCAAAACGTCGCTAACGTAAATTAGCGACGTTTTTAGCGACGTTTTGGAAACGACAAAAAAAGCGTGTCGCTAATCGAAAAAATGACGCAAAACGTCGATATGGCAATGTTAGTTAGCGACATTTATAACGTCGCTAATTAGCGATGTCATTTGCGACGTTTGTTTGTGGTCGCCGATTAGCGACACAGTAGCGACGTTTTTACGACGATGTGGTGGCCTTTTTTAAAAAAAATTTCAATTTAGCAACGTTTACATTCGTCGCTAACAGTTAGCAACGAATATAAACGTCGCTAAAAATGTCGCTAAATTGAAAAATAATTTTAAAAAAAGAATCCAGAATGCAAACGTACAATCCAAAATACAGATCCAAAATACAGAATCCAATCCAATCCAAAATACAGAATCTAATCCCTGGGTTCGTCGACCCCTTCGGTAGAACACTCAACACCGGCACGCACAATACAATCCAGAATAGACCAAAAATAATTGGTCGTCTCCTCAAGCCTCTCAGAACATCACAATATGCATCACATATCACACAAACCAATATACATCACAATATGCATCACACATCACACAAACCAATATACATCACACACCAAAAAAAAATATCCATCACAATATCCAAAGGAGATATATCCATCAAAACAAATATCCATCACAATATCTAGAGGAGATATATCCATCAAAACAAATCCAGTCAATATATGTATCTACTGTCGTCTATGTTGGGGCAGATAGAACTCTCTCAGCCAGCGCACAAAAATAGGATCCACGGCAGCCAGATCAATATCCAGAGGAGATGGATGACTGGAACTCCCAGTGGAACTGCCCTCTGGTGCCACCTCCTCTTTCACAGCTCCCTCGGCTTTAGGAATTACTTCTGGAGCAGCTCTCTTGGTGGAACTGTCCTCTGGTGCCACCTCCTCTTTCACAGCCATCTGTGCCTCCCTCAAGCGAGATCCTCGGGTCTTAGGTGCCATCTGTGAGAACGAGTGCCATCTCGTTTGACTACATTTTCGAAAGCAGATAAAATACAGAAAATTCAATTTTTTGCCAAGTGTGAGAAAGGATGGCTCAGAACAAAACCCAAAATTTATTCTAGCATACAATAATGCGAATCATCTATGTTCTGTACATATGGTGTAGTATATGTTCTTATCGAATTTAGTATCTGAAGGATATAACAGAATCAAGATGAACCCACATAATGTAATACTAAGACATCATCTACTACTAAAAGATATAGTAATAGGTTGTCGTATCATCATTGCCGAGAGATGAGGGTCGGTGGACAGTCAACTTCATCTACGGCTACATAGTTTCTACCTCGCCAGTCGAATGGCTGCAGGGACTATGTCCTGATCACCATGTCGTACCGTAGATTAATACAAATGGAGCTGGAGCTGGAGCTGGAGCCAAAATATAGAATCTAAAATACAAAATACAGAATCCAATCCCTGGGTTCGCCAAAAATACAAAAACAAAGATTAACACACAGTACTAATTCATATCTGTTTTAAGTGTGAGAACAGATGGCTCAGAACACAACCGACAACGACCTATATTAGTTACATGAGCTAGTCATCGCAAAACATCGCTATGACGTCGCTAATAGCGATTAATTTAGCGACGTTAGTATGAATGTCACTAAATTCTAATTATATTCCCCCCACCAATTTTTTCCCCTATTTTACTCTCTCACTCTCTCTCCTCCCTCCTTCGGCGCTCTCACTCTCTCCGGCGCTCTCACTCTTATCAAATATAGTATCTGAAGGATATAACAGAATCAAGATGAACCCACATAATGCAATACTAAGGCATCATCTACTACTAAAAGATATTGATAGTTTGTCGTATCATCATTGCCGAGAGATGAGGGTCAGAGGACAGTCAACTTCATCTACGGCTACATAGTTTCTGCCTCGCCAGTCGAATGGCTGCAGGGACTATGTCCTGATCACCATGTCGTACCATAGATTAATACAAATGGAGCTGGAGCTGGAGCCAAAATACAGAATCCAAAATACAAAATACAGAATCCAATCCCTGGTTTCGCCGAAAATAAAAAAAACAAAGATTGACACACAGTACTAATTCATATAATTCATATTTGTTTTAAGTGTGAGAACGGATGGCTCAGAACACAACCCAAAATTCATTCTAGCATACATTAGTGTGAATCATCTATGTTCTGTACATATGGTATAGTATATGTTCTTATCGAATCTAGTATCTGAAGGATATAACAGAATCAAGATGAACCCACATAATGTAATACTAAGACTTCATCTACTATAATAACAGAATCAAGATAGAATATCGTATCATCATTGCCAAGGGATGGAGGTTAATTGGAGGAAGTTACTGCAGAAAGTAAAGATCGACATGAACTGATGCACGAAAATGAGGAGCTCTAAGCTGGAACAAGTAAAGTTGTGCTTTAGAAAAAGAACTCTTGTAAACTCCTTTTTCATAAAGCAAGCTATAATTATAGAATACAGAACAAGTATCGAGTTCGTAACTCAAGTATAGAGCTTACAAGAGTAATAAACTTGATACTTGTTCTGTATTCATTATATATTGCTTTGTGAACAAAGAGCTTACAAGAGTAGAATATCCCAAACACAACTTTACTTGTTACAGCTTTGATCTCCTCCTTTTCGTGCGTCAGTTTATGTCAGTCTGCACTTTCTGCAGTAACGACCACAAGTTTTATGTTCTTCACTGATATATTTCACATGCTTAATTGCCAAGTGTGGGGACGAATGGCTCAGAACACAATCCAAAATTCATTCTAGCATATATTAGTGTGAATCGTCTATATTCTGTACATATGGTGTAGTATATGTTCTTATCGTATCTAGTATTTGAAGAATGTAACAGAATCAAGATGAACTCACATAATGTAATACAAAGACATCATCTACTACTATATAAGATATAGTGATAGGTTGTCATATCATCATTGCCGAGGGATGAGGGTCGAAGGACAGTCAACTTTATCTACGGCTACATAGTTTCTGCCTCGCCAGTCGAATGGCTGCAGGAACTATGTCCTGATCACCATGTCGTACCGTAGATAAATGCAAATGGAGCTGGAGCTGGAGCCAAAATATAAAATCTAAAATACAAAATACAGAATCCAGAATGCAAATGTAGCTAGAGCTGGAGATAAAATCCAGAGATTGACACAATACTAATTCATATATGTAGTCCAATACAAATAGTCTAATACAAACACAACCCAATACAAATAGTCCAATACAAATAAGTACTAATAGCTAATGAGAACCACGCAGCTCACGCAAATGCTCAGTGATACGATCACGCAACCACCTCGAATAAGTGGGATCGACGGTGGCAGGAGAGATGTAGTCCATTGCAGGTGCTGGATGAATAGAACTCCCGGTCTCACTAGCTACCGGTGCCACTTTCTCATTAACAGTAGGAGGAGCCACCTCAGCATTCAGTGTTTCCCTCAAATGATGTGCCGCTCCTCGAGTCATGGGTGCCATCTGGTAAGATCGATATTAACAAATAATATAATTATAACATAAGCAAGCTAACTAAAGGAACCATTATCTCGTTTGAGTACATTTTCGAAAGCAGATAAATTACAAAAAATTTGATTTTTTTGCCAAGTGTGAGAAAGGATGACTCAGAGCACAACCTAAAATTCATTCTAGCATACATTAGTGTAAATCATCTATGTTCTGTATATATGGTGTAGTATATGTTCTTATCGAATCTAGTATCTGAAGGTTATAATAGAATCAAGATGAACCCACATAATGTAATACTAAGACATCATCTACTACTAAAAGATATAGTGATAGGTTGTCGTATCATTATTGCCGATAGATGAGGGTCGGAGGACAGTCAACTTCATCTACGGCTACATAGTTTCTGCCTCGCCAGTCGAATGGCTGCAGGGACTATGCCCTGATCACCATATCGTACCGTAGATTAATGCAAATGGAGATGGAGCTGGAGCCAAAATATAGAATCTAAAATACAAAATACAGAATCTAATCCCTGGGTTCGCCGAAAACACAAAAACAAAGATTGACACACAGTACTAATTTATATCTATTTTAAGTGTGAGAACGGATGGCTCAGAACATATCCCAAAATTCATTCTAGCATACATTAGTGTGAATCATCTATGTTCTATACATATGGTGTAGTATATGTTCTTATCGAATCTAGTATCTGAAGGATATAACAGAATCAAGATGAACCCACATAATGTAATACAAAGACATCATCTACTACTAAAAGATATAGTGATAGGTTGTCGTATCATCATTGCCGAGGGATGAGGGTCGGAGGACAGTCAACTTTATCTACGGCTATATAGTTTCTGCCTCGCCAGTCGAATGGCTGCAGGGACTATGTCCAGATCACCATGTTACCAATTAACCAACCAACAAAACTATTTGTTACAAATATTGGCACTATCGGTGCTTTCGAATCGGAGTATCACATTTTTCGGTGTCAAAAAACAAATAATTATTACTAAATTATCAGATTTTTTGACACTATCGGTGCCTCTGACCAAGCCCCGCCCCCCTACACTACCCCTAACCCTAACCCGAACCCTATCCCTAACCCCTCCCCCACCAGCCCCTCTCTCCCACAAGCCCCCATCCCATCCACAGCCCCCCTCCCCCACCAACCACCCCTAACCCTAACCCGAACCCTAACCCTAACCCTCCCCTCCCTACAGCCCCCCCTCCTCATCCCTATCCCTAACCCGAACCCTAACCCTCCCCTCCCTCCTGCTCCCCTCCTCAGCCGCCCCCACCCCCTGCTCCCCTCCCCCAGCTGCCTCCACCCCTACTGCTCCCCTCCCCCAGCCACCCCCACCCCACTGCTCCCCTCTCCCAGCTGCCCCCATCCCCACTGCTCCCCTCCCCCAGCCGCCCCCACCCTCCTGCTTGTAACGCCCCATTACCAGAATACTGGATAGCGGGGGCATACATAGCCAGCTACGTATATTGAAATAGAATCTACCTCGTTATACGATCACGGCTGTCTAGATACATGAGGGTTTAACTACAAGCCATCAGTCTCTTATGGTCATGAACAAGCCTATTGTCTCAATCTCGTGCAAAAAATAGCAGTTACAAGATGTTAGAGCATCAAATATACAATAGTAAGGCGTCTCATACATTACATATTTGGATGATCATGAAGCTAGTCGTACAAAATGTGAAGACTAGCAAGAGTTTTAGTCATACATGATCAACCCTAGGATTCGTCAATCATGTTACAGCCCATAGGCAGACAGTAAGTATAGTGTAATACGAGCTAACACGTGCTCGCCGGCTAAATGCCTCAAAAGAATATTTTTACAATAAAGTGGGAGAACAAAAGGGAAACCCACTCGTTGCCTTGGTTATGCCTGATGGTCACCATTTGGCTGGAAGGTAGGGAGATCCTCTGGAGCTACTCCGGTATCTGACCATACAAAACCAGCTTGGTCAGATCCCAGAAAGAGCAAGTGCCACAAAGGAGGCTTCACTTAAGAACTAAAACCAACAATTAGCATAAAACATAATAATATATTAAAACTGGAGATATGGAAAAATCATGAGGATATACGATGAGATAACCATGGGACTATTCAGATAGCCAGGTTACAACCCTTAAACCAAACAAGGACCCGGGGTTGTAATCCTTCATCTGAACGGAACTTGGTTTTCCACCATTTATCGATAAAATAAAACACAAACAATCAGGTCATGTTACAATCTTGTACAGGATCAGGACAAGACTAGACTGGGTTAGACTCCATCCAATCAATCATGGCCAAGCAATAAGTACGGCTTGATACTTTAACTAACTAGGGTTATCACAGGCCTAGTTACTAGCAAGATGCAATAAGATATTCCAACAGCCACAAGCCCTGCAGACCATCCAGGTTATCCAGGTCGAATATCCGTTCATGAAGGGTGCAACATATGACAGTGTACTGAAAATGTGCCCTACTCGTCGGCAGGCTACAAGTCCACTTGCGCGCCTAGATAACAGGATTGCCTGTAGTTGAAAAATCTCTTCATGACTACTGGGTTATTCTAGTTATTAGCCTTAGTCAATTTTAGTAGGTATCCCTGACCATGGTATTCAGGGTTTCCTACCCTAGACATGATGCGAAACAGTATTGGTTCATTTGTACAAATACAATCGTCCACGGTGTCCAGGCCATTCATTCTTGTCATGTCATGCTAGCCGTCGCAACAACATTCAATAGTTTCCATCAGGCTTACTTGTCATGTCTTGTCATGTCATGTCATGTCAATTCACTTGTTATACCGTGCCATATACAATTATCAGTCCAGTCATGTCAATCAATTCATGATTATCAAGTTCATGAAAAGTACAAGGACATAAAGTTAATCGGGTACGCAAAAGGGAGCTCAAGACTCTATGCTAGTGAACCTCTACGCTAGGCCAAGAGGCCCCAAGCGTAAAAATGGCCTTACGCGAGCAAGACCAAGGAAAGACCGCTCCTACGCGAGCGGGAGCCCTACGCAAGAGGGAACTCTACGCGGGAAAGTCTCTACGCTAGCAAGCACCCTTTACAAGCGGAACTTTACACGCACGAGCACCCAAGTGAAACTCTACGCACATAAGGCTCTACACGAGCGAGGGAGAGTCTACGCGAGCACGACTCTACGCGAGCACGAGTGGCCCCTGCGTAGAGTTCAAGTGAACTCGGCGTAGAAAGGATCATGTTGGCACGCAATACGTGTGCGTAAAGGGGACACTACGCTGGCACGTCTAAGACGTGTGCGTGAAAAGGGGAAACACTACGCCAGCACGTTAAAACGTGTGCGTAAAGGAGGAAATGCTATGCTGGCACGTTAAACGAAAGCGTAAAACTAAATACTACGCTAGCACGTAAGAACGTATGCGTAAAAATTCATCTTCTTCCCAAGGCCAAGACAAGCATGCGTAAGAGCTCAAGAGCTCAAGAAAGCCCCATCTCGGTCAAGACTTGGTGAAATCCAGCCATTTAAAAGCCAAACTTATGTAAAATCGAAATTCCTACCACATGGAACTCTCCAATTTCGAAAACAACCAAGTTCAGTAGATCAAAACCATAGAGACCAAAAATACTAAAACTTAGATCTATACGAAATGAACCACGAAAATTAAAAATACTAAGTACTAAAGTGTCTTAGAATCTCGTGAGGAAGAAAATGGAACAACAAAATTTGAGTTCCTCTATGAAGCAAGTTGCACTTGCCTACAGTGGTGCTCGGTGGAAAAAATGAGAAAGTAGTAAATGAGTAATGAATGAGAAGAGAGAATGGTTGTTGGGTTAATAAATGAGGGATGGTAGTAGGTAGGGGTTTGTATATCAACCCAAACCGAGCCCTACCAAGCCGAACCCAACCGAACCCAATGCAGGCCAAGGCCAGGATAAATCACATGAACCAGGAAATGCTAACTAACCTATGCCAATACAAAACCCAAGACTAGCCAGTCAAGACAAGTCGAACCAGGATGAACCCAAAATAAATCGAGGCAAGATTAAACCAGGATCAAGCTAAGCAAGACAAGTCTAATTACGGGTCGGGATTCCGTATACGTATACCAAAATACGTAATACGAACTACGGACATTACAACTCTACCCACCTTAAAAGAATTCCGTCTTCGAAATTTAATTAAGAGGCTAGAGAGGCAATGACAAGCTATATTAATCAATCAAACAAATAATTAATCATGCAAGCAAGGAATCGAAGACATGAGGCATAAGGAAGACATTATACCTCATGAGTCAAACAGGTCGGGATATCGCAATCGGATATCATCTTCACGCTCCCATGTTGACTCACCCAAAGAGTGATGACCCCAAGCAACACGGATTAACTTGATAGTCTTGTTCTTGATTATCTTCTCCCTTCGGTCCAATATGATACGGGTCTCTCCTCATACGAAAGGTTGGTACCAACAACCAATTTCGAATGATCAAGGACATGACTCGGTTCTGGAATATACTGTCGTAAATGGGATACATGGAAGACATCATGCACTTCACGCAACGATGGCGGGAGAGTGAGACGATAGGACAAGTCTTCTACTCACTCGAGGAAATCGAACGGCCCTATATACCTAGGACTAAGCTTTCCCCGTACGCCAAAATGAATGACGCCACAGTTAGGCGAGATCCTAAGGAATACATGGTCGCCGACGAAAAATTCAAGGGGTGCCGATAAGAATCGGCCCAATGGCGCTGGCTATCTTGTGCGACGCAAAGATGATCTATGACTCTTCTAACCACCTCAACTGTCTGAGTAATCATTTCTGGACCAAGCATTTGTCTCTTTCCAACATCGTCCCATGCTAGCGGGGATCTGCACTTCCTACCATACAGTACCTCGAACGGTGCCATCTGGATATTGGCTTAGAAACTGTTGTTGTACGAGAACTCCACCAGGTGCAGGTGATCCTCCCACGAACCACCGAAGTCGAGTATATAATATCTTAATATATTTTCCAGGGTTCGTATGGTACGCTCTGACTGACCATCTGTCTGCGGATGATAAGCTGAGCTGAACTGGAGGTGAGTTCCCAAACTCTCTTACAGACTGTACCAAAAGTATGACGTAAATCTTGAATCTCTATCCGAGGTAATACTGACTGGAACACCGTGAAATCTGACAATTTGCCTTAGGTACATCTCTACTAGCTGAGCCGTCGACTGACCAACTCTGAACGGGAGAAAGTTAGCCAACTTCGTGAGTCTGTCAACTATAACCCAAATAGCATCTCTACCAGCCGAGGACCTAGGTAATCCAGTTATAAAATCTATGGTTATATGCTCCCACTTCCATTCTGGAATCGGTAAGGGCTGAAAAAGTCCAGTTGGCCTCTGATGTTCAGCTTTAACTTGTTGGCAAACCAAACACCGAGAGACAAACCGGACTATCTCCCTCTTCATGCCATTCTACCAAAAGTGCTGACGGATATCATGGTACATCTTCGTGCCACCGGGATGAATGGAATATGCGAACGGTGAGCTTCTGCCATGACTTCCTGTCTGATATCACCTTTAGGTATACATAAATGCTTCCTATGTCAAAGTGTACCGTCCTCATGGATACATAACTCTGGTCTTCGTCCGGCTACACATTTTGCCCTAAGCCGCTGAAGCTTAGAATCTAATGGCTGAGCTAACATGATCCTTTCAACTATACTGGACTGAACTTACATGCTGGCCATCAATGTCACACTGGTAGGAAGGACAACTTCTATACCCATCTTCTGAAGATCTGCCAATAACTCTGGCTACGCTGTGAGGAAATAAACTCCGGCTCTCCTGCTCAATGCATCTGCAACAACGTTGGCCTTTCCAGGATGATATATACTGCAGGTTGATGTCATAACACAAGTAGCTCTAGCCATCTCCTATGGCGCATGTTAAGATCCTTTTGGGTAAAAACATACTTCAGGCTCTTGTGGTCGATGAAAATCTCTACCCTATCTCCATACAAGTAGTGTCTCCAAAGCTTAAGTGCAAACACTACTACTGCCAACTCCAAGTCATGGGTCGGGTAATTTCTCTCATGATCACGAAGTTGACGTGACGCATAAGCTATTACCTTCCCATGCTGCATCAAAACACATCCTAAACCTCTATCTGAAGCATCACAATATACTGAAAATCCTCCGATCCCATCTGGAAGCGTGAGAATGGGTGCCGTCATCAAGCCTCGCTTCAACTTTTCAAAAGAATCCTAACATTCTACTGTCCAAGCAAACTGTGCATCCTTGTGGGTCAACTGGGTTATAGGTGCTGAAATCCGAGCAAAATCTAAAATAAATCACCGGTAGTAGCCGACCAAGCTAAGAAAACTGTGAACTTCTGCAACTGTGATGGGTACTGGCCACATCTCAATAGCCACAATCTTCTGGGGATCTACCTCTACTCCTCCTCTGGTGATGATATGACCCAAGTATGAAATGCGATCGAGCCAAAACTCGCATTTACTGAACTTGGCATATAACTGGTGCTCTCTGAGAATCTGGAGGACAACTTTGAGATGCTGCTCATGCTTCGCTTCACTCTTGCTGTAGACCAGGATGTCGTCTATGAACACAATCATGAACTGATCTAAATAAGGCATGAAGATACGATTTATGAGGTCCATGAATACAGCTGGCACATTGGTTGCTCCAAATGGCATAACAAGGAACTCCCAATACCCATATCTAGATCTAAAAGTTGTCTTCGGGATGTCCTGCTCTCTGACTCTGATCAGATGGTATCCTGACCGCAAGTCATTCTTCGAGAATACTGTTGCCTCCTTGAGTTGATCAAATAAGTCGTCTATCCTCGGAAGAGGGTATCTGTTCTTGATTGTCACTGAGTTCAAGGTACGATAATCTACACATAATCTGGACGTACCATCCTTCTTTTTCATAAGAAGCATCGGGGCTCCCCAAGGCGATCCACTTGAACGAATGAATCCCTTGGTCCTGAGTTCTTCAATCATCTTGTACAATATCTCTAACTCTGACGGCGCCATCCTGTAGGCTCTCTCCGACACTGGGGCTGTCCCTGGGATTAAGTCGATAGCAAACTCGATCTCTCGCTCTGGCGGCATTTCTGGAAAATCCTCTGGAAAAACATCTGGAAACTCTTCGACTATCCGGGGTAACTATACTACTGCTACTGCCATCCGCAATACTGGAGGAGAAGGTTCAACTTCGCCTCGGGAAAAGGAAAACTCTGGCTCGCTTGGAAGGCTAAAAACAACCCTGCCAATATGGCAGTCTATCCTAGCATATTGGTTCCTTAACCAATCCATCCCTAATACCACATCATAATCGGCCATCGGGAACTCTATCAATCTAGCGAGGAACTCTCTACCGCTAATCACAATCCGACACGAGAAAAACACTCTATCTACTCCCACAAGACCGTTACTAGTAAGTATATTGAGCCTTACTGATAATGACTCGGGCTCCAGTCCTATCCGTGTCACGAATCGTGCATACATAAATGAATGCGATGCACCAGAATCAAATAACGCTGATGTTGGAAAGAAGTTGACGAGAATAGTACCTGCCACTACCTCACCTAGTGCCAATCCTTCTTCTACGGTCATCGCCATCGCCTGACCATATCCTCTGGGTGCGGGTCCTCTCTGCTGAAAACCTCTCTGTCTGCTCTGAATCAGGGCTTAGGTTTGTGCATACTGCTGGGGGGTTTTCTGCTAGAATGCTTAGGACTGAGGCGGCAAGGGCCTCAAAAACTGTTGCTGCTGCTGGACTGGTGCTGTTCCTCTCACCGAAGGACTAGAAAAGGTCCAAGAAGAGGAACTCCCCCTGTTCGGGCAGTTCCCTACCCTGTGGTCCGGTGCTCCACAAACCAAGCATAATCCTTGTGCTCTGCGATATTCTGCCACCACATGTCCTGGCTTCTCGCAATGTGAACATCCCACTGCGGAAGAGTGCTTCTGCTGCTGAGGGTTCGTCGGGGTTGAATATTGAACTGACGTCACTGAGGTCGCCCGCCTCGGAGTTCCAATTGTCAAAGCCCTAGCTGCCGGAGCTGGTGCTGAAGACTGATTCATATGTCCATGAGATCGCTTCCGACCTCCGGTCCTGTCCACGATCCTCTGGGAGGTATACTCGTGCCTCCTGGTCGCTCTCAATACCGCATCAAAAGTCTGATGCTCAAGCTGCTCCACTGCCAATAAGATCTCTAGATAGAGCCCCCGCTGGAACCGCTGGGCTCTGTCGAACTCAGTCGCTACCAAGATGGGAGCAAACCGACTAAGTCTCGAAAACTCGGTCGCATATCCGTCACCGTCCTTCCCATCTACTTCAGATTGGTGAACCTCGTCTGTAGATCGTACTGAGCTACAGCATCGAAGTACTTGGTCTGGAATCTCTCACGAAATACTGTCCATATAATAGGTGCCACAAATCCAATGGCCTGTGCCGCCCACCAGCTGCGGGCAAGATCCAATAACTGTAGGCGTACTACCACCACCATCTCGTTCTCAGGCGTCTTTGCCGCTTCTAGAATCACTTCTGTATCCTGCAGCCAAGCATCTACGTTAATCGCATCCTCACTGCCGTCGAAGAAGGGAGGTGTCACGCCCCGCTCCCGGAATACGGACGAACGAGAACGTGAACAGCCAGCTACGTATATTGGGACGGCAACCATCCCGCTATACGATCATGGCTGTCTAGCATGTGAGGGTATTCTACAAACCAACAGTCTCTTACGGTCCAAATGGCCTATTATCTCAATCTCATCAAGTAAAATAAGTTACAAGATAACAGATCACCAAATATATAATTGTAAGGCGTCCCAAACATTACATATAAGATGATCATGAAAACTAGTCGTAACAAAATGTAGAGACTAGCTCAGAGTTAAGTCATACATGATCAACCCCCAGGGCTTGTCAATCATGTTACAGCCCGTAGGCAGACAATAAGTAAAGTGCAATACGAGCTAACACTTGCTCGTCGGCTAAACGCCTCGAAATAATATGAATTTACAATAAAGTGGGCGAACAAAAGAAACCCACTCGAAGCCTTGGTCACGTCTGGCGGTCACCATCTGGCTGGAAGACAGGTAGATCCCTTGCTGCTGCTCCGGTATCTGGCCATACAAAACCAGCTGGGTCAGACCCCAGAAAGAGCAAGTGCCACAAGGGAGGCTCCACTTAAGGACTAAAACCAGCAATTCATTAGTAAACAAAAGCAGCAAAAGAAATAAGTAAAAGCATATTGAGATTTGTGCGGTACCAATGCACGTATCCCGATCACAGAAAAGGAAACAAGTAACTTGATTAGAAAATAATAATAATACCGAAGAACATGGCAGATAAGATGCATAAAAAATAAGAAATAAATGCTATCCGGGCAATAAACAAGGAAGGACAAATGTACCGTACCAGGAAACCTGAACAGTACATAGTCACTAACCAGTCTATTGCTTGAAGATAACAATCATATACAGGAAGCTATAACATAGATAAGTGCCATCTACACAATAAACTCGGTAAGGACAAATGTACCGTACCAGGTAGCCAGGTTACCACTGTAACCCTTCACCTAAACAGTACATAGTCACTGACCAGTTATTGCCTAGAGGACAGTCATACAAGAGAGTTACACTACAGTGACAGAGAAGAAATCTTGCAATCACATCCAGTGCAAGTCAAGCATTCAAGTTCTAGAGACTGGAACAATCAAGAGCTGGACCCATCAGGGCTGGTCCTAGACCAGACCAGACAAGGCTGGACACCATCCAATAATACACGGCCAATCATAGCCTACGGCTTGCTACATTAACTAACTAGGGTTATCACAAGCCTAGTTACTAACAAGATGCGAGTGAGAAACTCCCAGTCCCAAGCCCTGCAGACCATCCAGTTATCCTTCCGCGGGTTGAGAGTTATAGGTGGGTACATTGCCCGGAAGACAAATGTACCCTTAGGTGACTTAGAGGGTGCAACACATGACAGTGTGCTGGAAATGTGCTCTACTCGTCGGCAAGCTACAAGTCCATTAATGCCTCCAGATAACGAGACTGTCTATGACCGGGAATTCTCCATGTTCTAATTTGGTCTACTCATTACCTAGTCCAATTTTAGTGAGAGTCCCTGGCCGTGGTACCCAGGGAGTCACCCCTTAGACATGATGCAAGACAAGACAAGTGATTTGCACAGAGCAACAGGTAGTACACCCACGGTGTCAAGACAAGTCAAGTCGAGTCAAGAGTGCGCCGCCACGGGCCACTATCAAGTGAAGCCAAGTCATACCAAGTCAAGTCAAGTTGAGTTATCAAGTCATGCCAAGTCGGGAGTGCGCCACCACGGGCCACTATCAAGTCAAGCCGAGTCATCAAGTTGTTAAGGTTACAAGTTACAAGTTATTAGCCAGGATTATTTATCGTGTCAGGGCCATAAGGCATATCACAATGCAACTATTCTACAAGTAAAAGAAACATAATCCTGAGTGCACCCAAACGGCCACCGATGTAAAAGGCATGAAAAGTACAATAAGGCTGAAAACATGACTTTATAAATAAGACCATAAGAAAACACTTTCTGATGTAACAAGAGATAACAAAACCAGGGACAACGCCGTACTAGCATTAAATCAAATCGTGCCCACATCGTGTTCGGGTCGAGCTCGGGTCAAAAGGCGTAAGGATATAAACCAGGGGTAAGGTGTTCCCAAATTAGTGTCAAGATTCAAGAAAGCAGTACACAAATACAGGAAATCGTGTCAAGACGTGTCGAGTCTAGTCAAGTCGTGTTGTGAGCACCAAAATCTCAGGAAGCTCCAAATTATGAAAAGAAAACCAAATCCCAGAGAAAGCAATACAGGCACTAGGGGTGCAGGGGTACAGGGGCACTAGGGCAGGCCAGGCATACTGGAGTGCGCCTAGAGGCAGCACACTAGAGTGTGCCAGGGAGGCAGCACACTAAAATGCGCCTAGTCTGGACAGGTCAATCCGCGCCTAGAGCCAATGGGGCAAACCGCGCCTAGATCCATTGGATCAAATGGCGCCTAGGACCAGTGAGCCAAACCGCGCCTAAAACCCGTAGGTCAAAGAGCGCCTAAGTCAAGTGGAGTCAAAGTGCGCCTGGTTATGTCAAGTCAGATGGCGCCTAAGTCAAGGGAACAGAGAACTGCGCCTAAAATGATAAATATAGGCGCAGTCGGGCAAGCCAAGGGAAAGTAGGCGCTATCTGCCTAACAGGAGGAAATGGGCGCTATCGGCCAACCTGGGAAAGTAGGCGCAGTCTGCCAACCGCGCCTGAAATGACGCCAAGGAGGCGCCATCGAGGGGCGGCGGCGAACAGCACCCAAGGAGGCGCGATCGAGACGAACCGCGCCTAAGGAGGCGCGTTCGAGCGAGCCGCGCCTAAAGAGGCGCGCTCGAAAAGGAGGCGCAGTCTGCGAACCGCGCCTAAGAAGGCGCAGTTGAACGAACAGCGCCTAAAGAGGCGTGTTCGAGGAAGTAGGCGCCATCGGCCAGAACAGCAAGTCATCTTCTCCAAAAATCCGAGAAGAGAACCCATGGAACTCAAAACTTTGGAACATCATAAATCCATCAATACAAACCCAAATCCGGATTTTCAAAGCTCTAACTTGTGTAAAATTGAAAGCTCTACAACATGGAAACATTGAATCCAACAAAAGAACAAGTTTGGGAGATCAAATCTCCAAAAATCCGAAAACACTCCAAACCTAGATCTACAAGATTCCAAGATCCAAATCAAGAAAACCCAAGATCTAATGTTGCTCATAGGGTGCTAAACTAGCTAATGGGTACATAAAATCCGGCCCTCAAGTGTGAGCAAGGTGCACTTGCCTAATGGGGGTGATTCTCTCTTAGGGAAGAAGAAGAAGGAAGGGAGAGGGGGTGGCCGGCTGTGAAGTGGGAAAAATGAGAGGGGAGAGAGAGAGAGAGGGGATTAAATGATGGTGGGGTATGATGGAGGTGAGGGAGAGTATAGGTTAAAGGGTTCCAATGCAATCTCAAACCAAATAAAACCGAACCAAGTCTCCAAATCAAACCAAGTTAAACCAAGCCAAGCTCTTCCACATAAATTCGAGCCAAAATACGAAAGCCGAGAATACTGCAAGTTGAGCAAAATACAATGCAGGTCAAAGTCCAATCAAAATCCAGAAGTCATTAACCAGATTAACCCATAATGATAAATGACAATTAAACTACCACAAGATTACGAAATAAACTACAATTAACTAGACAAGAAAAAATAAAAATACGGGTCAGAAATACGAATACGCAATAAAATACGTATCACGAATTTCGAGATATTACATCCTACTCACCTTAAAAGAATTCCGTCCTCGGAATTTATTCAAGAGGTTAGAGATGTCGGGACAAGCTACACTAGCACAAGCTATCTAGAGCTAGCAATCAATCAAGCAATCATTCATGCAAGCAAGGATTCGAAGTGCAAGGCATGAGAAAATTTCACACCTTACGAGCCAAAACCGATTGGGATACGTGTTCGGATGCCATCCTTACACTCCCACGTTTGACTCCCCAAGGAGTGATGAACTCAAGCAACACGGACTAACTGATAGTCTGGCGCATTGAGGTCTTACTCCCTGATCAAATACGAACACGGGCCTCTCCACATCCGAAAAGATTAAAGGTTGGTACCAATAACCAAATAACCTTTTCGAATGATCAGGGTACAACTCGGGTCCGGGACATGCCGTCGTAATTAGGTTACATGAAATAAGTCATGTGCCCTTGGTAACGACGGTGGAAAGCAAGATAAAGATGCAGCTACCTCTCCGACGATTCCGAATCTGAGCTTGGGCTAGGGCAAACTGCTGAGAACTCTGTTGCTGAAAAGCTTGGACCTGAGTCGGTAATGGTCCTGAGAACGGGAACTGCTGTTGCTGGGGAACGGGAGCTAGTACTGGTACGGGTCCCAAAACTGAAGGACTAGATACTGCGGGTACTGGATCAACTCTGAATGGACAGGACCCCACTCTATGGTCTGGTGCTCCACACAACAAACACAATCCCAGAGCCTTGCGACACTCTGCTACTACATGCCCAGGCTTACCACAATAAGAACAGCCCACTGAGGAAGACTGCTCTTGCTCCTGCTTCTGCTGAGGGTACGTCGGGGTTGAGTACTGATCCGACGTAACTGAAGCTACTCGCCTCGGAGTTTCAATGGTCAAGGCCCTGGCTGCTGGGGCTGGAGCTGAAGATCGGTTCCTCTGACTGTGGGACCGCCTTCGTTCTCCGGTTCTGTCTGCTATCCTCTGGGAAGTGTACTCATGCCTTCTCGCTGCTCGCAACACGGCTTCATAAGTCTGATGCTCGAACTGCTCTACTGCCAAGATAATCTCCAAGTGAAGTCCTTGCTGGAACCTCTGCGCTCTGTCAAGCTCGGTCGCCACCAAGGTGGGAGCAAACCGACTAAGTCTCGAAAACTCGGCCGCATATCCATCGACCGTCCTTCCTCCTTGTTTCAGGTTGCAAAACTTGGTCTGCAAGTCATATCGAGCCACTGCATCATAATACTTGATCTGGAACTTCTCGCTGAACACTGCCCAAGGAACAGGTGTTGCCAATCCCACTGCTTGCGCAGCCCACCAATTGCGGGCTAGATCCAATAACTGAAGGCGCACCACTGCTACCTTCTCGTCTTCTGGAGTCTTCGCTGCTTCAAGAATAATCTCTATATCCTGTAGCCAAGCATCGGCAGCCACCGCATCTTCAGTACCGTTGAAGAAGGGAGGGTTCAGGCGCTTGAATCTGTTGACTGCACTATTCCGACCACTTCCACTCAGAGTATCTTGTACTGCCTGCTGCAAGGCATCATCTCGGCGGTTCTGAGACGCAAGCAACTCACGGACGAGTCCTACCAAGACTCCATCTTCTGACCCTGCTAGCTGATCTGGCTGGACTGGGAATTCTGGCTCTACAGGAGGCATGGCTTGGGAAGCTGCTGCTGACGACTGAGCTTCGTTCTCTGACTGCTGCTGGACTATTGGCTGAACTCTCTCTGGCTGGTCAGCAGGAACATCCCCACTGAAGCAATGACATCAGGAAAATAAAGGAAAGGACCAGGATGATTCAAGGATGCAAGCATGTTATCAGTCGAGAATTCAAGGAGATGCAAAGATACAACGGGAGATCAAGGGCAAGCACAGATTGAGACATCTACCGGTAACCCTCACATTTCTTGTTTGACAAGACCTGCATGGGCCACCACTAAAACTGTCACGCCCCGCTCCCGGAATACGGACGAACGAGAACGTGAACAGCCAGCTACGTATATTGGGACGGCAACCATCCCGCTATACGATCACGACTGTCTAGCATGTGAGGGTATTCTACAAACCAACAGTCTCTTACGGTCCAAATGGCCTATTGTCTCAATCTCATCAAGTAAAATAAGTTACAAGATAACAGATCACCAAATATACAATTGTAAGGCGTCCCAAACATTACATATAAGATGATCATGAAAACTAGTCGTAACAAAATGTAGAGACTAGCTCAGAGTTAAGTCATACATGATCAACCCCCGGGGCTTGTCAATCATGTTACAGCCCGTAGGCAGACAATAAGTAAAGTGCAATACGAGCTAACACTTGCTCGTCGGCTAAACGCCTCGAAATAATATGAATTTACAATAAAGTAGGCGAACAAAAGAAACCCACTCGAAGCCTTGGTCACGTCTGGCGGTCACCATCTGGCTGGAAGACAGGTAGATCCCTTGCTGCTGCTCCGGTATCTGGCCATACAAAACCAGCTGGGTCAAACCCCAGAAAGAGCAAGTGCCACAAGGGAGGCTCCACTTAAGGACTAAAACCAGCAATTCATTAGTAAACAAAAGCAGCAAAAGAAATAAGTAAAAGCATATTGAGATTTGTGCGGTACCAATGCACGTATCCCGATCACAGAAAAGGAAACAAGTAACTTGATTAGAAAATAATAATAATACCGGAGAACATGGCAGATAAGATGCATGAAAAATAAGAAATAAATGCTATCCGGGCAATAAACAAGGAAGCACAAATGTACCGTACCAGGAAACCTGAACAGTACATAGTCACTAACCAGTCTATTGCTTGAAGATAACAATCATATACAGGAAGCTATAACATAGATAAGTGCCATCTACACAATAAACTCGGTAAGGACAAATGTACCGTACCAGGTAGCCAGGTTACCACTGTAACCCTTCACCTAAACAGTACATAGTCACTGACCAGTTATTGCCTAGAGGACAGTCATACAAGAGAGTTACACTACAGTGACAGAGAAGAAATCTTGCAATCACATCCAGTGCAAGTCAAGCATTCAAGTTCTAGAGACTGGAACAATCAAGAGCTGGACCCATCAGGGCTGGTCCTAGACCAGACCAGACAAGGCTGGACACCATCCAATAATACACGGCCAATCATAGCCTACGGCTTGCTACATTAACTAACTAGGGTTATCACAAGCCTAGTTACTAACAAGATGCGAGTGAGAAACTCCCAGTCCCAAGCCCTGCAGACCATCCAGTTATCCTTCCGCGGGTTGAGAGTTATAGGTGGGTACATTGCCCGGGAGACAAATGTACCCTTAGGTGACTTAGAGGGTGCAACACATGACAGTGTGCTGGAAATGTGCTCTACTCGTCGGCAAGCTACAAGTCCATTAATGCCTCCAGATAACGAGACTGCCTGTGACCGGGAATTCTCCATGTTCTAATTTGGTCTACTCATTACCTAGTCCAATTTTAGTGAGAGTCCCTGGCCGTGGTACCCAGGGAGTCACCCCTTAGACATGATGCAAGACAAGACAAGTGATTTGCACAGAGCAACAGGTAGTACACCCACGGTGTCAAGACAAGTCAAGTCGAGTCAAGAGTGCGCCGCCACGGGCCACTATCAAGTGAAGCCAAGTCATACCAAGTCAAGTCAAGTTGAGTTATCAAGTCATGCCAAGTCGGGAGTGCGCCACCACGGGCCACTATCAAGTCAAGCCGAGTCATCAAGTTGTTAAGGTTACAAGTTACAAGTTATTAGCCAGGATTATTTATCGTGTCAGGGCCATAAGGCATATCACAATGCAACTATTCTACAAGTAAAAGAAACATAATCCTGAGTGCACCCAAACGGCCACCGATGTAAAAGGCATGAAAAGTACAATAAGGCTGAAAACATGACTTTATAAATAAGACCATAAGAAAACACTTTCTGATGTAACAAGAGATAACAAAACCAGGGACAACGCCGTACTAGCATTAAATCAAATCGTGCCCACATCGTGTTCGGGTCGAGCTCGGGTCAAAAGGCGTAAGGATATAAACCAGGGGTAAGGTGTTCCCAAATTAGTGTCAAGATTCAAGAAAGCAGTACACAAATACAGAAAATCGTGTCAAGACGTGTCGAGTCTAGTCAAGTCGTGTTGTGAGCACCAAAATCTCAGGAAGCTCCAAATTATGAAAAGAAAACCAAATCCCAGAGAAAGCAATACAGGCACTAGGGGTGCAGGGGTACAGGGGCACTAGGGCAGGCCAGGCATACTGGAGTGCGCCTAGAGGCAGCACACTAGAGTGTGCCAGGAAGGCAGCACACTAAAATGCACCTAGTCTGGACAGGTCAATCCGTGCCTAGAGCCAATGGGGCAAACCGCGCCTAGATCCATTGGATCAAATGGCGCCTAGGACCAGTGAGCCAAACCGCGCCTAAAACCCGTAGGTCAAAGAGCGCCTAAGTCAAGTGGAGTCAAAGTGCGCCTGGTCATGTCAAGTCAGATGGCGCCTAAGTCAAGGGAACAGAGAACTGCGCCTAAAATGATAAATATAGGCGCAGTCGGGCAAGCCAAGGGAAAGTAGGCGCTATCTGCCTAACAGGAGGAAATGGGCGCTATCGGCCAACCTGGGAAAGTAGGCGCAGTCTGCCAACCGCGCCTGAAATGACGCCAAGGAGGCGCCATCGAGGGGCGGCGGCGAACAGCACCCAAGGAGGCACGATCGAGACGAACCGCGCCTAAGGAGGCGCGTTCGAGCGAGCCGCGCCTAAAGAGGCGCGCTCGAAAAAGAGGCGCAGTCTGCGAACCGCGCCTAAGAAGGCGCAGTTGAACGAACAGCGTCTAAAGAGGCGTGTTCGAGGAAGTAGGCGCCATCGGCCAGAACAGCAAGTCATCTTCTCCAAAAATCCGAGAAGAGAACCCATGGAACTCAAAACTTTGGAACATCATAAATCCATCAATACAAACCCAAATCCGGATTTTCAAAGCTCTAACTTGTGTAAAATTGAAAGCTCTACAACATGGAAACATTGAATCCAACAAAAGAACAAGTTTGGGAGATCAAATCTCCAAAAATCCGAAAACACTCCAAACCTAGATCTACAAGATTCCAAGCTCCAAATCAAGAAAACCCAAGATCTAATATTGCTCATAGGGTGCTAAACTAGCTAATGGGCACATAAAATCCGGCCCTCAAGTGTGAGCAAGGTGCACTTGCCTAATGGGGGTGATTCTCTCTTAGGGAAGAAGAAGAAGGAAGGGAGAGGGGGTGGCCGGCTGTGAAGTGGGAAAAATGAGAGGGGAGAGAGAGAGAGAGGGGATTAAATGATGGTGGGGTGTGATGGAGGTGAGGGAGAGTATAGGTTAAAGGGTTCCAATGCAATCTCAAACCAAATAAAACCGAACCAAGTCTCCAAATCAAACCAAGTTAAACCAAGCCAAGCTCTTCCACATAAATTCGAGCCAAAATACGAAAGCCGAGAATACTGCAAGTTGAGCAAAATACAATGCAGGTCAAAGTCCAATCAAAATCCAGAAGTCATTAACCAGATTAACCCATAATGATAAATGACAATTAAACTACCACAAGATTACAAAATAAACTACAATTAACTAGACAAGAAAAAATAAAAATACGGGTCAGAAATACGAATACGCAATAAAATACGTATCACGAATTTCGAGATATTACAGGAGGGTTCAAACGCTTGAAACTGTTGGCCACACTGTTACCTTGATGACCACCTCTGTTCAGAGCATCATGTACTGCCTGGTGCAGGGCATCGCCCCGACAATCTTGAGATGCTAGTAATGTCCTGATGAGACCCACCAAGGTGCCATCATCAGGCTCTGCAGGCTGGACTGGCTGAACTGGTGGCTCTTGACCCCCAGTAGGCATGACTCTGGAGGCTACTCCTGAATGCTGGGCTTAATCACCAGGTTGCTGCTGGCCCACGGGAGGTGCTCCGCCTTGCCGATCGGTAGGACTAGGAACAATACCGCTGAAGAAGATGACACAGGAAATAATAAGGAAGGACTAGGACAGATCAAAGATACAAGCATGTGATCAGGTCAAGAATTCAGGGATTCAGAGGATACGAGCAGAGATCAAGGACGAGTGCTGATTGAGACATCTATTCGGTAAACCCTCACATATCTTGATTCACAAGACCTGTATGGGCCACCACTTAAACCATGTAACGCCCCATAACCAGAATATTGGAGTGCGGGAGCATACATAGCCAGCTACGTATATTAAAATGGAATCCACGTCGCTATACGGTCACGGCTGTCTAGATACATAAGGGTTTAACTACAAGCCATCAGTCTATTATGGTCATGAACAAGCCTATTGTCTCAATCTCGTGCAAGAAATAGCAGTTACAAGATGTTAGAGCATCAAATATACAATAGTAAGGCATCCCATACATTACATATTTGGATGATCATGAAGCTAGTCGTACAAAATGTGAAGACTAGCAAGAGTTTTAGTCATACATGATCAATCCTAGGATTTGTCAATCATGTTACAGCCCGTAGGCAGACAGTAAGTAAAGTATAATACGAGCTAACACGTGCTCGCCGGCTAAACGCCTCAAAAGAATATTTTTACAATAAAGTAGGAGAACAAAAGGGAAACCCACTCGTTGCCTTGATTACGCCTGGTGGTCACCATTTGGCTGGAAGGTAGGGAGATCCTCTGGAGCTACTCCGGTATCTGGCCATACAAAACTAGCTAGGTCAGATCCCAGAAAACGAGTGCCACAAAGGAGGCTTCACTTAAGAACTAAAACCAGCAATTAGCATAAAACATAATAACATATTAAAACTGGAGATATGGAAAAATCATGAGGATATACGATAAGATAATCATAGAACTATTCAGATAGCCGCGTTACAACCCTTAAACCAAACAAGGACCCGGGGTTGTAACCCTTCATCTGAATAAAATTTGGTTTTCTACCATTTATCGATAAAATAAAACACAAGCAATCAGGTCATGTTACAATATTGTACAGGATCAGGACAAGACTAGACTAGGTTAGACTCCATTCAATCAATCACGGCCAAGCAATGAGTACGGCTTGATACTTTAACTAACTAGGGTTATCACTGGCCTAGTTACTAGCAAGGTGCAATGAGATATTCCAGCAGCCACAAGCCCCGCAGACCATCCAAGTTATCCAGGTCGAATATCCGTTCATGAAGGGTGCAACACATGACATTGTGCTGAAAATGTGCCCTACTCGTCGGCAGGCTACAAGTCCACTTGCGCGCCCAGATAACGGGATTGCCTGTAGCTAGGAAATCTCTTCATGACTACTGGGTTATTATAGTTATTAGCCTTAGTCAATTTCAGTAGGTACCCCTGACCGTGGTATTCAGGGTTCCCTGTCCTATATATGATACGAAACAGTATTGGTTTATTTGTACAAACACAATCGTCCACGGTGTCCAGGCCATTCATTCTTGTCATGTCATGCTAGCCGTCGCAACAGCATTCAATAGTTTCCATCAGGCTTGCTTGTCATGTCTTGTCATGTCATGTCATGTCAATTCACTTGTTATACCGTACTATATACAATTATCAGTCCAGTCATGTCAATCAATTCGTGATTATCAAGTTCATAAAAAGTGCAAGGACATAAAGATAATCGGGTACGCAAAAGGGAGCTCAAGACTCTACGCTAGCGAACCTCTACGCGAGGTCAAGAGGCCCCAAGCGTAAAAATGGCTTTACGCAAGCAAGACCAAGGAAAGACCGCTTCTACGCGAGCGGGAGCCCTACGCGAGAGGGAACTCTACGTGGGCAAGACTCTACGCTAGCAAGCACCCTATGCAAGCATAACTTTACGCGCACGAGCACCGAAGTGAAACTCTACACGCGCAAGGCTCTACGCGAGCGAGGGAGAGTCTATGCGAGCACGACTCTATGCGAGCACGAGTGGCCCCCGTGTAGAGTTCAAGTAAACTCGGCGTAGAAAGGATCACGCTGGCACGTAATGCGTGTGCGTAAAGGGGACACTACACTGGCACGTCTAAGACGTGTGCGTGAAAAGGGGAAACACTATGCCAGCACGTTAAAACGTGTGCGTAAAGGAGGAAATGCTATGCTGGCATGTTAAACGGGGGCGTAAAACTAAATACTATGCTAGCACGTAAGAACGTGTGCGTAAAACTTCATCTTCTCCCCAAGGCCAAGACAAGCTGGCATAAAAGCTCAAGAGCTCAAGAAAGCCCCATCTCGGTCAAGACTTCGTGAAATCCAGCTATTCAAAAGCCAAACATACGTAAAATCAAAATTCTTACCACATGGAACTCTCCAATTTCGAAAACAACCAAGTTCAGTAGATCAAAACCATGGAGATCAAAAATAATAAAACTTAGATCTACACGAAATGAACCACGAAAATTAAAAATACTAAGTATTAAAGTATCTTAGAATCTCGTGAGGAAGACAATAGAACAACAAAATTTGAGATCCTCCATGAAGCAAGTTGCACTTGCCTACGGTGGTGCTCGGTGGAGAAGAAATGAGGAAGAAGAAATAAAGTAGTAAATGAGTAATGAATGAGAAGAGAGAATGGTTGTTGGGTTAATAAATGAGGGATGGTGGTAGGTAGGGGTTTGCATATCAACACAAACCGAGCCCAACCAAGCTGAACCCAACCGAACCCAATGCAGGCCAAGGCCAGGATAAACCACATGAACCAGAAAATGCTAACTTACCCATGCCAATGCAAAACCCAAGACTAGCCAGTCAAGACAAGTCAAACCAGGATGAACCCAAAATAAACCGAGGCAAGATTAAACCAGGATCAAGCTAAGTAAGACAAGTCTAATTATGGGTCAGGATTTCGTACACGTATACCAAAATACGTAATATGAACTATGGGCGTTACACTGCTTCTCTCCCCCAGCCGCTCCTACCCCCCTTCTCCCCTCCTCCAGACTCCCTTACCCCCTCCCCCCCACGCCCCACCCCCCCACCCACACATACCCACCCCCAACCCGAACCCTAACCCTAGCTTCCCTCCCCCAGCCGCCCTCACCCCCCTGTCCCACCCCCCAGCCACCCCCAACTCACCCCTCAACTACCCGCATCCCCCTGCCCCTCCCCCCGAGCCACCCGCTCCCCCCTTCCAACCACCAACAACTAAAATAAAGAAAGAGAGATAATGAGGGGAAGAGTCACATACCGGAGAGGGAGGAGAGTCGCCGAAGAGAGTGAGAGTCGCCGGAGAGAGTGAGAACACCTGAGGGGGAGAAGAGAGAGTAAAATATGAAGAAATGAATCATTGGAGGGAATTTACTTAGAATTTAGCGACGTTCATCCAAACGTCGCTAAATTAGTTGCTATTAGCGACGTCATAGCGATATTTTGCGACGACTAGCTCATGTAACTAATATACGTCGTTGTTACATCGCTATTTTCATCGCTAGTAGCGATTATTAAACGTCGCTAATGTGCACAATTTAGCAACGTTATTCGAACGTCGCTAAATTTACGTCGCCAATTGAGCAGATTTTAGTAGTGCTTTGATACCAATTATAGCACCGTTGAGCACCTCTAGAGGGGGTGAATAGAGTATGTGCGTGCAGTAGAATAAATATCTGTAGCCTCCCTTCCAGAAAAAATTTGAAATTTTTTTTATTATTTATTTGATTAAATGGTGATTTTTAGATTTTTTATAAATAATTATTTAGTTAATTACTACGGTAGATGATTTTAGTCATGGTTAAATTAGAGTACAAAGCGACACGGAATCATGGCACGGATAGTGCAGTGGCGTGCTTTGACTAGGGTATTAGCCCTGGTAGGGAAGGCCGAGCCATAGTAATTTTCTAACTAAGAAAACCAGGCCAAGTTGTGACATGACCATTATAAATAGTTAATTATTTATTATTAATATTATTTGACTTGTAGGTGACCCGGTTGTACCAAACTAGTCCGGACTGGGCCCGAATCGAGCCCAAGCCCGTGTAGGCTTATAGTGAGTCCTAAGACGTCCATGTAAACGTATGTATTACATTTATTAATTATGATTGTCCAAATAGGCATTCTATATATAGAGGATTTACATATATATAATATATAATATATTATGGTTATTGAATTTATATTCTAATTTAGAAATAGGATAAACACCCTACATAGTTACCCTTGTGCAGTTGGCGATATCTAGGTTATACCTGCAATTTCAAGTACATTTAGCATTGAATTACGGTATTTTGTTCTCCTACATTTTGTATTATTATTGTTAAGACAAATGATGTGTATATACTTATTATTGGTTGTCTCTATTTTGGATAATAAATATATTTTATCGGTGTACATATTGTTATAATACCCTATAATAGGAAGATTTAACATTATGACTTTTCATAGAAAATTGGAAGTATTATATCATAAGTATATACATATATATTTAAATTATATAGGCATATAAATATATATTCAGAATTTATTAATGTGTGTACATATATACATGTCATATAAATATAGGTGTAAATGTGTTTGTATATATAAATATATGTGTGTATGTGTACATATATAAATATATATATGTAGGTATACATATATGTGTATATATAAATACATATATATAATAGTTTCTAATGATTATTTATTAAAAAAAGGCAAAACAAAAACTAATTACCTACCCGAACCCAGCATCCCCCACAAAGCAATTCCGATCCCATCCCCACTAAACTAGGCCCGACCCACGGCCCAAATTCCCAGCCGAGCGCTCAGCTCCTCCAGGCCCCATCGGCTCTGTTAACAACAGATATATACGCATATATAATCGAACGCGAGAGAGAAAGTCCTCCTCCAAACCCTAGCCGAGTACTCAACACCCCCACGACCGTGCCCCTGCCCCACGCACGCGCCATCACCGCCGTGGGCAACAGTCGATGGCGACAGAGCCGCCGGAGGCCGGTCAAAATGAGCCAGCTGTTTTCAGCAGTGGCGACAGCAATCAGGGAGTTTCAGGTCGCATTTTCTCCCACGTCGCTCGACGAATTCTCGAACCGATTTCTCTGGCACAATCCTAATCTATACAACTTCGATCTCCTTCTATTAGTTTGAATTTAGAAGCCCTAGTTTGCTCGATAAATCGATACAAACTTTGTCGAAAAACTACTTGTGAATAGTTAGAAAATCGTCCCAATCACGTGTTTTGGAAGACGGAATACGGGCAGGATATCGATATTCTTGAAAATCCACTAGAACAAACTCGTAGACAACCTACAGGTCTTAGAAGCCCTTCTTGTAGTTTATGTTTTCATCAATCATAGGCTAATTAGTTATTAGTTTTCAAAAATCATGAAAAACCTGTTTTCTAAAAACACGAAAACCCTCAATACGACGTACATCCCGCCAATCCGGGCGACGTGGTCGCGAACCGAAAGCATCGAAAGGTACGTAATGGTTTCGTGGATGTGTGAGCTTTGACGGAATTCAAATTGGTCGCGTGTGCGCGACAAATTTGATGCGTATCCATTGAAATTCACCGTATCGGCCTATGTGTAAATTTTCTAATTACTTTGTGTGCATTC
Source organism: Iris pallida (assembly GCA_029216955.1). Lineage (NCBI taxonomy): Eukaryota > Viridiplantae > Streptophyta > Magnoliopsida > Asparagales > Iridaceae > Iris > Iris pallida. Next base: position 6,039,697 of record JANAVB010016600.1, read on the forward strand.
GTCAGATCGAGACGAAACTTACGCTAACATGACCGTATCATTTTTCTGATCCTGTATGCCAAGTTTGGTCCAATTCTGAGACCGTTGATCGGATCGCCGTTTCGTGGGTCCTACGATCCGATTCAACGGACGATTTTGTGCACGGCCCGCCGGAATCAAACTTTGGACATACGGTTGGGTTTGTATCATCAAAAAGAATTCGTAGACATATAGTTTGATGACTTTAGAGACCATTGACTCTAGCACGCTTTTTGGTGCAAAGCGGGTCCAACTGCGGATACTGTCTTGGTTCAAAATGACCGTTTTGCCCCTGTGTCCAGAATTAGACTTAAGAATAGGCAATCATAGCTAATTTGACTATTCTGAGAATGTTGGCAATGTCTGTTTCAGCTTTTGGAGATAGTTATGAGATTTGGACTTTATGGCGTACCAGTTGATGATATATTATTGGATCTGCGTGCAAACTCCAGGCAAGATACCTTGCCTCCCTCTATAGTTCATTTTTATGCTTATAGTTCTTCTATTTTTAGTATGTTATCATTTAGTTACTCTAGTTCATATGGATTCAAATGTTTTCTATATACCATGTTTACTAGTTTATTATCTTGCTTGTATATCAGTATTACCTAACTTGATAGCATAGTCACACCAGGCTTATCCACATTATGGTTCATGCTAGAGTTGTCCTTGCCTGTGCCATGACTGAGTTGTACCGTGTCATCACCTGTATCTTGACTGAGTCGTGTTTACAAGTATGTATAATTGAACTATTATTCCTTATTTCGATTTCTTACAACCTGCGAGTCCATACACGGGGCGAGGGTTGATCATTTGCACCTGCGAGTCCACACACGGGGCGAGGGTGACTTGTCTTGAAACTGACCTGGGAGTCCACATTCGGGGCAAGGGTTTGGTATTCCATTGATCTCTTGTTCTTCCAGCAGTTCATTTATGCATAGTTGATCCCGTATCCGTGTTCATAGTTACCTATCAGTAGCCATATGTCAGTCTCATGTCTAGTTCCTGTTTATACCATGTTTATATTATTGCATGATTAAACTGTTAGATATATATGTTTTTATGTATCTTACTATGTCCCATGAGGACCTGATGATCTCTTCAGGTAGCTGATTGCATGGAGTTAGTTAGCGGCTCATGATGGTGGTGATTACACCTGCAGGGATACAGGTATTTGTTTGTGATATTTTTTATTATCCTCTCGTGCTTTATATTCCATGCCATGATATACTCTTCCTATTTTATAGACTCATATCATTCTTAGAGTCTAATCGAACAATATGCTAATGGGCTACAGACCATAACCCATAATTGTTCATTCTTGTCTTATATATTCTTATGGATTGAGATATACAGTAGATTACCATATTAGCCATGATACTATGAACTTGACAGCGTTTACGTATTCGAGTTGGGCTGGAGTCCGCTCGATACGTAGCTGGCTTGTTCACGAGCTCGCACCCAAAAAGCGGGTGCGGGTCATGACAATATCATAATTTAAAAATATTTAATATGGCTACTAAAAAACAAGTAAGAGCAGATGAATATCGGTATATGAATTACAGTAAAGAAAAGAGTTAAGAAGAATCAAACTCAGTGACACAACGATATATACTGGTATACCTCGTGGAGGACTAGTCCAGTCTCGAGTACTCTTGTTCAATGTTAATCCACTATGGCACAAGCTTTAACTGAGTGCTTGCAACTCTTACAATATCGTACTTAGTGACAAGTGCACGACCAACTTCAATAACACCGTGCTTGGCGACGAGTGCACGACCAACTCCTGAAGACGTTTGAAAGTGGGAACATTTTTTGAGATAGTCTCCGATACAACTCTTTGAACCAAACTCTAAATTAAACTGAACTGATACTGGCTTGGCTAAGAGTAGAATAGGCTAAATATGAAAGTGTATAGCTCGTAGAAAAACACTTAAGGAATAGAGAGAAGAGAAAGTGAGTGAGATATTGGATATTTGAAAATATGAAAGTTCTTCTCTATTTATAGTATTTTTATGAACCAAATTCGGGCAGAGTTGGAAGCAGAAATATCGCATTCGAACGTTGGATACAGATATCTATGATTGACCAAAAACAAACTTGACAAACTTGACCGAACTCGGGCCGAGTTCTGTCATGGTCAGAAAGGAAATATTTTGCGCCATTTTGATGAGTTTTGGGCTATTTGTGGACTTCAGATAGTGTAACACCCAATTTTCCAAATGAGGGTAATTTTGAAATTTTATGATTATAATTATTTAATAATGATATTTAAATCATATTATAATTTTTGGTAATTTTTAGTCAATTTAAAACTATTTAAAATACTGAATTGTGATTTCGATGGTTAACTAGTTAAATCCTAGTTTTGAAAAGCCTAAAGACTAACCATGACCAAGGGAGCCTAGTCATGTGATTAGAATGTCATATTACTACTTTTTAGCCTAGGGGTATTTTGGTTATTTTGACAATTTTGTGAAATTGTAATTTATATTAATTAAATATTGTGTTAATCTTTTAGTTAAGCCTTAACCTAGAAGTTTAACCTAACCTAGATTAGTCTTGAGGTTAGAATCAAGTTTAGAACATTCCTACTAAGTGCCAAGGTTAGTAATATCTAGATATTATTATGGTAGGATATTTTCCTTAGGATATTTGTGAAAAAGAAAGCCTTGAACCAATAGGGAGACTTGGAATTGGGTGGACAATCCCTAGCCACTCATCTATACCTAAAACCTAACCCTAATTCATCTAATGGCAGCCACAATAGGATCCCCCTTCCTATAAAGGATCCTTAAGAAAGCCTTTGCCTCTTTTTACATTTACTTAGAACCCTAATAGTTCCTCCCCAAATTTCTTCCCCTAATATCCAAATTAAGTCCAATTTGATCCTAATCAATTTCATCATCATCCCCAACAGTAGAGGAGGCTTGTGGGTGCTTGCTAGCAAGGTTGGAGGACGTTTGAACCGTAGCAAATCGAGAAAGACATCAAGTCGAGGCTCTTTACATTGAGTTTGAACTCTCAATAGGTAAAACCCTACAAACCTTAATAAATTCCCCATTTCTTCCCATAGATGCATTCATTTAGGATTCCACTAGGTGTAGCCTAAGTTTGGTAGGAATTCGTGTCCATTTCGTGTCCGTATCGGACACGTATCGGTGTTTTTGAATAGGTGTTTGGTGAAATACCACATAGGAATTTATTTTAGTAATTTTCAAAACTAAATACATGTATGTGTAGCCTAACATGTGTATAATACAACCCTAAATGACTGAGTTGATTTTACGCATGTTTGGATACTGTTTTAGCACTCGGACACGCAGCACGAGACACCGTACGGGGCTCGTGCGGCTCTCCTGCTGCTCGGGTGTCCTAGCAGACACGATACTGATTCATATGACACAAAAATTAATGGACACGAGGGGGCATACACTGACAGCATGCCCCCAAAGTTTGGGTCGAGTTGGTTTGGTATTCTAGAAGTTATCAAGCTCGCACTGACTTTGTACAGACACGCACACACTCGATTTCGAGCCACTGATACGGCCCCGTATCGACACATCAACATAACGTGGACACACTGCAGGCTACCAGAACCCTAGCCCTCTATCCCACCTGTCACTGTGCAAGAGCACGGCTCGTCTCGAGCACTGAGTCGTGTCCAAACAGACACGACATGACTGTACGAGGCAGCCTTTGTGCTGTCTTTAATACTGTGTCAACCCCTCCTATTTGCACATAATTTTGACTCATTGCTGACCCGTGGACTCGTGTGAGTGTCACACACAGACCCCCCATGTTGTCATATATTTTCCTCCTTTAATTCGAGTGTTGTTTGGTTTTCAAAATGCATTTTGGGTTCGAACTTGGGTTTTCCTGATACTTCAATCAGGAATTCGAAAATGAGTTCAATCCTTAGAAACATGAGATTAGTTTTGTATTCCAGTTTGGTTTTCATGATTGTTGGGTTTCGAATGTATGTATATTTATGTATATTATCAAAATCTGAATGAATGTACTTATGTAGGTATATATCAAATCTGAGTTTATGAGAAAACTGAGCATGTTAGATTGAACATTGAGTATTTAATGAAACCTAAGAAATTTGACAGATTAATTATGAACTTTAAATTCACTGAATGCATGAATGGAGTTCACATTGACATGTTAAATTAGAAACCTGAGATTGTGGAAACTAAAACCTGAGAATTCAGGACCTAGTTAATAGTTAAAGTTGGGATTCACTGAATTGTTAATATAGGTTAAGTTGGTTTTGTATATATATATATATATATATAGTATATATATATATATATAAAAATATATATATATATATATATGTATGTATGTGTGTGTGTGTGTGTGTGTGTGTGTGTGTGTGTGTGTGTGTGTGTTTTGAGTGTCTTTAGGATATGAGAGAGTGTGTGCCTTAGGGTAGAGCCATGAGGGGTATTGAGGGCTAGGCAGGGAATAGACATAGAATAGAGTATGGGGTTTGAAATTAGAAAAGAAAACTGAGATTCAACTGTTAAACTGAGAATTCAAGTGAACTTGTTAACATGAGTTGCAATGATATATATATAGGTAACATGTTGTATCATGAAGGGACTGTGAACTGAAATCGAGTTTGGGTTGTTAGGTTGAATGGTTGTTAAAACTGAAATCAGATTTACAGGATTAACTGGAAACTAAGATGAATGTATATGCATGTATGTATCCTAAATGTGTATGTAGGCATGGATGCATAGAGTAGAGGGTTACACCTAGGATTGTGATGTCAAGGTCTAGTTTGGACAATATGATATATGCAACATTGGCCTAGCTAAGGGGCTTAGGCATAAGGATATATGTGATGCATGTAGTAATGTAAGATAATGAATGAATGAATGTATGCATCTATGTAATGTATGTATGCCATATATATATGAGTTTATATATATGTATGAATGTATATATATGAGTATATACATATATGTGATGTTTAGGTTTTGAGTATATTGGTTGAGGCATGATGTGTTGTTGGTAGATTGCCTATAGGCTAAGATTAGTCAGGCTATACCTTAGTAACCTAGTATAGTTAAGGTACACTTGTAATTTGACCTAAAATTTGACCCAATAGTTCTAAGTTGACCTAGTTGACTAGAGTATTGACTTGGGTTGACCCAGAGTTGACCAAGTTTGACTTTGACCTAAATTGACCTAGAAATTATGTAGATTGTATCATAAACTTTATTTACCTTGTTTTAAACACATTATAACCCATATTGCTCTATTTAGGATATTGTGACTCCGGTTCAGACATCTGATATTACACTACTCTTTTCAGAGTGACAGGCGAGTACATTCTCTGATAGTTCTTTCATTTACTTGTCAATTACTGTACTTAAGTTCTAGTTAGTTCTATTTGATTCTTGTTACAAACACGTATTGTTATTACTGAATTCATGTATACAACACACATACTTTACTCGTCTTGCCTCTATTATTCGAATCACCATTCGAACTATTCGAACCACCTATTCGCATCTTCATGTGCTGGTTGGACTTGTATTCGTCTTATGTGTTGGATTATAGATTCATTTGTATTAGACTGGGCAGGGAAAAACTGATTAGACATGTAGACATATCCCCCTATTCGAATCACCCCTCTGTGAATGATATTTGAACGATAGTCATCCCTCACTGATCAGTATATGGTGTGCCATATTACCTACAGCCGTTTACATGTCGATCTCGGTATTTTAAAACACATTTAGAGAATTTATTCGAATCATTGTTAGAAAATCATGTGAATCATTATTGGTATCACCTTATTCGAATCACCTTATTAGAACAATGATTAGAATCACATTCGACTCATACTGTACTGGAATCACATTCGACTCATCTTGTATTAGACTCACATTGGGATTACACTCGACTTACATTGTACTGTCTGGACTTATCATGTTACTCTAGTTCAGCTAGATCTTATTTTACAGTCTTTCTTGCCATGCTTCTCCTCTTGTTTAGTTACCTTACTTTCCTTGTACCTTAATCGTTTCTCTACATTATTACTCGTATAAACTGCCATGTTCATCAATACAATTATCTATAACTGCTTTATAGTTCTCTATCATTTACTTGGGATTTCTAGATGAGTTGTACTCGTTCCTGTCCTGACTGGACCTGTTAAAAATATTACAGATGATTGCCATGAAGACATTTGCCCTACTTGCCTTGGAGCAGGAGATGGCTTAGCTACCTTTGGCCCCGACACTCAGGAGTGATCGGGAGACTAGCTAGTAGACTTGGTTTAGTTTTCATGTTTTAGAACTTGAATTGTAATAACTTGAGATATGAGTTTGTATTTGAGTTTATTTGAGATATTATTATTTAGTCGTTTATAATTGTTGTTGTTTAGTCTTTAGTTATAAACTTCTGTGTTATATTATCGTGCTTAGACTGTGATTGAGATTTAATTATATCTATACTTGTCCTCCGTTCGGAGTTAGGATTTGATAAGTACATTATATAATTGCGTGAGTTGTTGATTAAATAGTAACCTAGGACAGCGTTCTACCGCCGACACTGCGGTGTAGGCTGGACGTACCCACTTCTCGTGCCCCTACACCGGGTGCGGGTCGTGACAGATAGAAACTTCGTGGATATAAAGTTTGTATTTTATGGACTAAAAATAGCTAAACCAGTACCAATCCGATCAATCTTACATATTTTCTAAACTCAAATAAAGATAAAAATATAGAAGAAATATGTAAAAGTATTGATCTTGATTCTATCACTTTTTGGTTCTTGATGACGACGAGATATTTGTAGCAGTAGGTGCAGACATTTTGACTTGATACCTGTAGCTGTGTATATTTTATGTATCGACCAAAGTTGATGTTGATTATTAAAATTAGGTATGATCATGACCAGTGAGCCAACAAATATCAATGATGCTAAATGTTTCCTTTTTCATGAGTTACTATAACCTGCTGAACATGATAACACCAAGTATTCTAAATAATGCCTTTACATGAACACTAAATAACCTGTTTACATGCTTCACTATGAATATTGTTCATGAATTGTAAACTGATGCTAGGTCCCAAATAGAAAGATCACTATAATAAATGTTTGCTCAAATGACTACTTAGTATTGGTTTAGGCGAGTGGGTTGGTTCTACTCGCTAGTACACGGTGGTGCACTGACCCACGTTGTGGGCACTCTTTTTAGGTGCTCATGCGAGGGAAGTTCAGTACACGAAGATTGGCTTGATCAGTCCCGCGACATCGAAGATTTATTGGGCATGCAGAAGCTCTCCTTGCAAAAGATGATGTCTTCTGCTTATAAAGGATATAATATATGGAATAGTGTATGTCTGTTGTACCAGTGAGTTGTAAGCCAAGTCGTCATATTCAGTTGTAAGTCCATATATCAAGTATCAAATGTAAGCCTATATGGCGTGACTTTCAGTTGGCTATCAATGTAATGTGAGTTGTTTTGTAAGCTTTGCATTCTACTGCAAGCCTTGTACTTCACTTCAATTATCAATAAAGAGATTATGTTTTCTCATATTTTATTGTGACTTCAAGTTATCTGCTCATTTCTGCTGCTATAAATCAATAAGGTGTTCTGTTCATAAGAAAGATATATCTTCATTATTCTCAATTTGTCTTCTTCTGTCGCTGTAATGTGTTCCTATTTGAAGATTATCAATTTTACACCATCTTTGCCTTAAACAAGTGCAACATTAGACTTGTACGACATCACGCCCAAGTGAGGACGATCGGTTAAATATTTATGCGAGAACGAATGACTCTGCAGAATTGGGGCATGACAAAGACGATCCCTTCTGCTATATGGGACATGATGTATGGAACAATGAAATCCTTTGTGGGCTAAAGAGATCATAAGTGTTGTTAGCCTACTTAGCATATTCATTGGGGCTATTAAGAGCCTTTGTATTTCGCTGCTTAATTAATAAAAGTGATTCTTTTGTATACTCTGATGTGTCTCCATCTTTTTCTGCTACTTACTTATCGAACTAAGACAAACATTTTGAGAATTTGTCATCTTGCCTTGCACAATTGCAACTCCAGACTCGTGCAATATCACGTCCCAGCGAGGGCGATTGATTCGGGTGAAATCTATGTGAGGACGAACAATTTTTTGGATCGGCGTATGACAAGGACTGACATCCTTTGCCTATTAGAGTCCACCCACTTGTCGTCTTGATAGACGTGATCGCAGTATGACATTTAGGAGTACCTCATATGGTGTAGCCTACTCCGTTCCCGTATACCCCAGTATTTTGGGAGCAGGGTGTGAAAATAATTATGATATTGTATACTTGACAATGTTCATATTCACTATGCATGTTATCATGTTTACCTATTTATCATATTTTTATACACTATATAGTGAGCATATTCTTTTTGAGATATGGACGATGGAATATGGTTAGTAGCAAGTGGTCTACATTCTTGTACAAAGCTTTTTATGTCTTTTCTGGATGCTATCAATCGTGTACCACATGCATCGATTGACTTATATCCCAGACCATCCACCATATGAAAATCTTGTATTCTAAAACATATTGTACACTTAGTCATGATTTTTGTTACCAATTCATGCTAGTTCCTTGTATCTATAGAGGAGACTTCATATTATTAGTACTATTAGACTATTTTTCTTTTTACCTGCCATGGCATGCTCTAGATATTATCTTTTATAGTCATATGTTTGTATATCATATTATGTAGATTTATAATTATTGATGTACTTTGCTCCAATCTTGATTGGATATCTTTAACATATTTAAATGACTATCCTACACTATGGACCCTATGGTAGAGTTGTGGATGCTTTTGGATACCGATCTTAATTATATGGGTTGTTATATAAGCTTAGTTAGTTTCTTTAGATTTTTAAATATAGTTTAATTAAGCGAATTTGTTCTTGAGAATAAACTTTCTTATGTAATCTCTAGATCTTCTAGAGATTATATTTATGTATTATTTTCTTCTATCATTATTGTCTTGTGAATGAGCTGGGAGTACTAGTAAATTGTGATGATATTATGGTATATTAATTTTAGGAATACTTGAGACATAAACAATGTACGAGCGTCGATATTGTGGCATATCATTAACTTGGCCACATACTCGTATCCCAAAAAATGGGAAAGCATTGTGACATGATATGTGAATGCATATCTGTTAATGGCACATCATCTCTCGGTACACTTTGTACAAAACATTATCCTTCTAATTTTAGTGTTCCATTTTCTTATTATACGAGATGTATTCTTCATAAGCAGCAACATGGTCTATAGTGGGCCCTATACATCCCACATCTCAGGTATGGCCATTCCTAACTCTCTAGCTGGAGTAAAGAATATTCCAGTATACACTGCCAATGTACTATTGACTCAGGATTGAGTCAGAAACTTGGGTTTAGGACTATCCCTCTAGTGTCATATCCTAGCCCAGGCTTATGACAAATTTCTAAGGGTTACTACAAGTCCAGGGTAGTTACCAATTAGCTTAGCTATACAAGAAATCCAAGAATCACAATTGAGTTGCATACATCATTATTTCGATTCAAAAACTGAGTATCGCTCAAGTATCTCACCTTGTGATACCAAAGATACAAAAATCGAGGAAGCCACAAAAAATAGTCCTAGGCTCAAAATAAAATCTCATGGTGTTGGTCAACATCAAAACACAAATATCCGACAATAGAACACGAAAATCGAGATATAGCTCAAAATTATGGAATACAATATAAAATTGTGCATTACAAGGAAAAATTTAAAGTTCAAAATTATAAAATATGAATACCAAAAAATAGGCATCACAGGGATATGTATTCTTGATCTATATATATTGAGGTTTTAGATTTAGTTGCGATACCATGTCCTTCCGCGTCCGACACGTTCATGTCCAAATTGTTGACATTCACCAAACACGATAGAAGCAAGTATTTTACTTTTTAAATGTTATATGTAAATGTTATAGCATAGTTCCCTTTCCTATTTTTCATTTCATTTATAGCTAGTATCAATGTCGTTATTGTATCATGACTTGTGTACTGTTTGTTATTCTGGGTGGGATACGCTAGTAGGCATGTAGTCAACCCAAATTATACTCCATTTTCTAATCTTCAATGATTGTCATTAACAAGATCAAGTAAAGTGTATCTTGTGTCATAGGATAGGTTTTTCAGCATGTATATGGCTAGGGTAAATATGGACTAACATTTTCTTACTGTTGCGTATTACTAGGAGCGTGATAGGCTTCTACTTGTTTATATTCATGTTTATCGTCTATTCGTTCATTTATGACAGATTTATATTGTATAATATAACTTTATAGCGTACTGTATTTTGTTCTTAATCATGATTGGATAAACGTTAGTAGATATATATGATGATGATGATGCGTATACCCTACTAATTATGGACTGTATGGTGTAGTGATATTGAAGACTAGTATAGACCCTAAGATAGATGATATTGTAGGGGATATCCGAAGGGTTGTTTTGGGGAAATATTCGTTTTTCAGTTGTAATAAGTGGGTTAATTTGTTCCTGACAATTTTATTGTTGGGAACGCGGTGTGAACCAGAGTTGACCCATGACGTGCGATATTGAATTGGGTCCATATGCCTTAAAAAGAATTCTCATGTAAGGCCTGAACCAATCCTAATTATCTACACCACATGATCCCACCTCCTAACCGATGTGGGACTAAATTACCAACTCCATTGTCACCTCCCATTTGAGCGCTCAACCGGAAACGAGATACAACCCTACAATCTCCACCTTAGCTCATTTTCGCTAGCCGAATAACCATAGCACCTTGCTACATTTGTCCGTTCCCGCTAGCTGAACAACCTTAGCACCCCTACTACCTTTTATTCGTTTCCGCCAGCCGAATAACCTTAGCACTCCTTGCTACCTTTTTATTCGTTCCCGTCAGCCTAGAACCCAGGAAATCCAACATATTGTAATCTCGATCCTTTGACCATAGAACCAAACCTTACACGTTCATCCACACTACCATTGTGTGCAACCACGTCTTGCTCCACCTTGGCCTCGTCAAATCCACCTTTGAAGCCAATTCGTGTAGTTGATGCTCATGCTCCACCTCAAGAAGAGCCCATATAATCTGATTATACACATGAACGTTCAGCACCATTTGTCTCGAACCAATTAAAGCCACCGAAACCAGTCCCGTAACATTGGGCTTTGATGCCACTTGTTGGGAACGCGGTGTGACCCGAACCAGAGTTGGCCCATGATGTGCGATATTGAATTGGATCCATATGCCTTAAAAGAGAATTCTCAGATAAGGCCTGAACCAATCTCAATTATTTACACCACATGATCCCACTTTCTAACTGATGTGGGACTAAATTACCAACTCCATTGTCACCCCCCCCCCCCCATTTGAGCGCTCAACCGGAAACGAGATACAACCCAACTTTATTTCAATATTTTATTTTTGTTCTTTCCTTTAGTTCTTATGCAGACTGCATTTATATTTGAATTATTTATTTCATATTCCGGTTTTGATTATTTTATTACTGTTGATGAGTTAGCATAGTTTTGATGTCATAAGTATGGATTCTGATTATAATTGATGAGGGGACTTGAAGTACAAACAACGTACTATCGTCGATGTCATGACATAGACTGGACGTACCCACTTACTTGTATCCCCAAAAGTGGGAGTGGATCATGACAGAGTCCGGGTCAGGTCAAGTCTGATCTGGGTCCAGTCGGGTTGAGTGCGTTTCAGGTCGAGTAGAGTCTGAGTCAGGTTTGGTCAGGTCGACTCCAGGCCAGATCAAGTCCTAGTTCAGGTCAGGTTCGGGTCGAAGTGTGTAAAAATTAATTAGGAAAAAGTTTGTAGTGTTAATAGGAATTGATCCCTTGCTCTTGTATACAAATTTAACATCTTGATTAACTACATTGTAAGAAGGTCCAAACAAAGAATAACAACTTCTAAATATATTTAATTATCAAAATTGTTATATTTTCTATGAATTTTATACTTTTGAGAATATTTATATATTCACCAAATATCGGAATGTAGTTTTTTTTTAATAAATTTAATTATAGAAAAATTTATTTTTGAGAATATATAATTCTCGACTATATAGTATTTCGTGAACCAAATGCAACCTTAGCATAAAAATATTATATGTAATATTCAATTTTTTTTATCCTCTATTGTTAATAATCTGCTTTAAGAAAAGAAAAGAAAAGAAAAAGTTAAGAAAACTATCTAAATGAAATGCTTTTTGGAATCGCACTTACCCAGCTTGAGCTTTCAACCTTCCTCCATCAAAAGGTCTATTTAGGAAATGGAAACTTTTGGAAACTAAAAAAACTGGATCAGTTCGGAATTATTTTTTTAATTTTGTTCTAAAAACATTTTTTAAAGAACTTATGAAATTATTTTCTGGGTACGTAGATTTTGATTTTGTGTTTGGTTATTTTCATCTGAAAAATAATTTTAAGAAATAAAAATTAAAACTTATGCTTGGTAAAAAAATTCAGAAAATATTTTTTAATAAAATTTTATAAAATAATTCTGAATATGTTGTGTCCATAATTTTTGTGTCCAGCCGAACATATTTTGTCACTTCCATTCTCTCTTCTCTACGCAACGATCCGGTCTCCCACCGCCGGCCACAGACAAGTCTCATGTCAGGCAGGTATCGTCACTCCAGACCAACCCCCATTCTTCTTCTTCTTCTATTTTTCTTTTAAAATCTCCCCAATTTTTTTTTTGGTTTAGATTAGATCATAGAGAAGCAAGTGCTTATGGTAGCAAAGGTGGCGGAGGACCAGCTCAACAAGAAGATCTCTGTGCTCGATCGCCTCGATCCTGACATCATCAAGGCCCACAGCGAGCGGAGGCTGCATCAGATGAAGAGGATGGCAAAGAAGAGCAATTAGATCTCCCTTGGCCACGGCGAGTACACTGAGACCTTGGAGAAGGACTTCTTTGCTGTTGTCAAGGTGAGCGACCGCGTCGTCTATCACTTCTACCCTTCTAATCCTCTTGCGACCGTCGAACGCATAAATGAGGACCCTAAGCTGGGAGTCGTAGAGCTGGCAGGATCGGACGTGGAGGACGAAGTTGATGGCGTCTATGAGGTTCGACTTTCCGACGCTGTTGGGGTCGGAGAGAGAGAGAGAGAGTTGAGAGAATTGAGGGAGCGGGAAGAGAACAACAGCTGGAGAGTGAAGAAGAATAAGGAAAGGAGGAGAGAGGACCACTTTTGGTTTTGGATAGAAGTATTTTTTTTTTTTTTTTTCGAAAACAGTTTTTTTTCCCTCTTTCGAAACAAATTTATAACTGTGGTTTTGAAAAGAAAAAAAAATTCAGCAGATTTTGGAGTGGTGATAGCCAAACAATATTTCCAACTTTTGACATTTTAACTCAAAACGGTCCTTTTGTTTGGTTATGGTTTTTGGCGCACTGTATTGAGTCTAAACTCAAAAAATTACAAAAATAGTGTTTGGCAATGACCACTTTATTTTGGCAAATGTTAAAGGTCACCATTTTTTTTTTACTAAGGACAACCATTCTACTAAGGACAATCATGCTTTCTATTTTTTTTTTACTAAGGACAACCTAAAGTTCACAAGTTTACTAAGGGCCACCAAAAGGATAAAAACAAAAACAAAAAGAAAATAGAAAACAAGAAACCCAAAACCCTCCCCCTTGTCCCCCCCAGGCGATAGCGCCCCCCCCCCCCCCCCCCCCCCCCCCCCCCCCCCCCCCCCCCCCTCCCCCCTTCTCGATCGTTCTCCCCCTCCTCCATCCGACAGCCCCCCCATCCCCGTTCCGTCAGTTGAGGACTGCGGATCTTGCCTGCGGTCCTCTCTTCAAATAGGACTGCAGGGATACCCTGCAGTCACTGTAGGTTGGATTTTTTGGAAAAAATTGGAGAAAAGAAGCTTTTGTCACTTGAGGACTGCAGGGTGTTCCTGCAGTTACTGTAGGTTGAATTTTTTGAAAAAAATTAAGAAAGACTACTGTCACTGGAGGTGGGGACACCAATGGTGGAGGTGGGGACAACAATGACGGGGGTGGGGAACAATGGAGGTGGAGATTGAGAAAAGTGGTTTGGGGATTGAGAAAAGAGGAAGAAGACAATGGAAGAAGAAGACAATGCCATGACTTGGTGGCCCTTAGTGGTTTCAAAATAGCAAACTTACAATTTTTTTTAAATTTTAAGTTGGTGGCCCTTAATAATTAGGGATGGCCCTTAACATTTGCCCTTTATTTTTTGTTTCCCAATTTTTTTTTCCAAAAGCTAACGTTTAAACTTAGTTTCGAAGGATTCCTCCTCCAAAACAAACACACTACCACTTAAAAAATTTCTCTCTTCCTCCAAAAGCTCCTGCAGCCCTCTCATCCTCTTCCTTCCTTCTCCAAAAGCTTCCAGCCGACGACCTCCTCTTCTTGATTGGAACTCCCACCTGACAGCATGGAGAGAAATCTTCTTGATTTCCACAAAAACTGGTATTTCCAGCACAAAAATTTACTGGGCATCTTCAGAATTTGAGTTCAGTTGAAAAATTGGGTTGCGGAATAAGGCGTTTGGCGGTGGTGCCCGATCCGGGGAGAAATTCGAATCTATTGGCACTGACTGATTGGCAGCCGGTGGTGTGTGGCTCTCGGGAGGCTGCTGATGTACTGGAGGGACTCTGCATTAGAGGGGGTCCGGTCATGGTGTGGACACGCCCTAGGATCGGGGACCCAAAGACAGGACACAAAATGTGTCAGGTGGACACAGATGGCAGGGAAAATTTGGACACATAAAAGTTTTGGTAGTGACACAGAATGGACACAGACAGATTAATTTTAATACAAATATTTTATAAAATTTTAATAAAAAATTATTTTCACAAAATATTTTATCAAACAGAATTTGGAACTTTTATTTCTGAAAATTTTTCCAGATGAAAGTAACCAAACGTAAATCCATAATTTTTATACTCATAATACAATTTTATAACTTATTTTCAAAAAACTGTTTTCAGAAAAATATTTTAGAAAGACTATCCAAACGGTTATGATTTTTAAATCATAAGAAAGTTAAGAAAAATAGGTTTTCAGTCACATTTTTTTTTTTTGTTAGAAAGTAGCAACTTGTCATTAATGATAACTATGTAATAATAAAAACTAATTTATATATAAATTTAAAATTGAGCATTTGATTTTGAAGAAGCAAATATTATTAAATAACGAAATTGTTCTATGGCTAACTTAGTACTAGCTTACTACTAGCAAATGCTGATATGGCGGAGAGAGGTAACCAAGTTTACAGATTTTGCTGGTTAACATTAACATTAATATTAATATTAAAATTAACATTAATATTAACTTTAACATTAACATTAAAATTAATATTAACATTAAATTAAAATTAGCATTAACATTAACATTAAAATTAATACTAAAATTAATATTAACTTTAAATTAACATGAATATTAATATTAATATTAACATTAATTAGCATTAATATTATTTTAACATTAACATTAAAATTAATATTAACATTAAATTAAAATTAGCATTAGCATTAACATTAACATTAACAATAATTTTTTTGGATAATTAATTTTTTGGGTTAAAACATAACATGTCAGCTGCCATGTCACTTTCCATGTCAGATTTCACATAATGGGAGATGTCATCACCCAAAAATTTTGGGGGCCAATTAACATAAGAGAATTGTTTAAAGAATATTTTTCAAAAGATGTTGACCAGCTAAATCTGTAAACTTTGTTACCTCTCTTCGCCACATCAGTATTTGCTAGTACTAAGCTAGCCATACAGCAATTGGGTCATAATAGTTTATGTATTTCTCATCTATGTGACTAGAAACTAAAATTGGGAGTTGTTTTCATTGTACCCCAAATTTAGTGGAGTTCCTACTTAATTTTGGCTTTTTTCTAAGGGCACCACACAAATTACTAGGGGCTATCCCAAAAATTTTGGAAAAAACTACAAGTTTGCCATTAAATTTTTTTACTTGGGGCTAGCCCAAGAAATGATATAAATACCAACTTCATTTATTTCCCAACTCTTCTTCTCTCCCTCTACTCTTTCCTTCTCCTCTACTCTTTTCTTCTCCTCAAAATTTCTAGGTCATAAAATTGTAAACCCTAACCCAAATTTTCTCCCAACCAAGGCATTATGAAGATTTAGGGTGCAAATTTTTGTTATAGTGTTATCGACTTCTTCCGTTAATGGGTATGTCATCTAATTAATATATTTGTAGTCTTTCCAACAATAATTTCACATATAAATTATGATTTATATGTGTTTAATTTAGAAAAAAGGAACATAGAAGAACCCGGGTCATCGAATGTAGTAGACTCTCGTTCCAATATGTCCGAAGAACACATTCTTGCTTCGGATGCACTCTTGGTAAGCAAATTTTAACATTCATGTCAGGTGAAATTGGGGGTTGTGACAGAAAGGATTGCCACTACTCTGGCAGTCCACCTCTACATACAGGACTGCCCAAACAGCTGCAGTCCTTTAAAACATAAGGACTGCGAGAGTGGTGACAGTCCTGATTATTGCAAGGACTGTTTTGCCCTCTGTAGTCCTATATTTTGGCAGCAGTTTGCACATTTTTGGTGTTGTGTTATTTACTTTTATTAACTTTAAGTTATATTGTAGGAATTATCATCTTCCGGTATCGAGGTAGCTGCTCCAATTGGCGTCGATGTAGGCCATTTATTCTGGATCGATATGTGTTTTGAATCAGGCGAAGGTGCGCTAAATTGGTGCCGAGAAGTTGGACAGGCAAACAACATAGTTCTTGTGATATCTAGATCGGCCTGAAACCGTCCGGGACAACAAACTACGGTGGTTTCCTGTGAACGAGGTGATGTGTTCAGAAGCCATAAGAAAGATAAAGTTATCCAAAGTAAAGTTTCAAAAAGAAATATTGGAACGAGAAAATGTGGTTGTCCATTCAAAATCTATATTAGAAAGGATGAAGAAGCGAAGTGGACAGTCCAAGTCATGAATGGAATCCACAACCACGAGATTGTCAAAACACTATTGGGTCATCCGTATGTCGGACGGTTGAACAATACGGAGAAGAAGATAATCGAAGACTTGTCCACTTCCGGAGTTGCACCGAAACAAATATATTCTGTCATACGACATGAAGATGAGAAGAACAAGTCTACAATAAAGTCAATATATAATGCCCTATCTTCTTCTAACGCCATTCGGTCGAAATCGAGAATAGCGATGCAAGAAGTGCTGAAGTTGCTTGGAGATAATCATTATGTGAGCACCACAGAAGACATCTCCAGAGCAATGAAGTCATTTCAATCTTTTGGGCTCATCCCGATTGCACACATTTGGCTCGGTCTTTCGCCAACGTGTTAGTTCTTGATTGCACATACAAGACCAATAAGTTCAAGATACCTCTCTTTCATGTTGTCGGCTTCACCTCTACATGGAAAACATTTCCAGTTACTTTTTGCTTCATGAAGAGTGAGAAAGTTGAAGACTACACATGGGCGTTAGAGAAACTGAAAACACTTTACACCGGTCAGAGAGACCCCTCTGTTTTGTTACCGACAGAGAGTATGCTCTAATTAATGCTATTCGGATTGTGTTTCCTCAAGCGGATACATTGCTATGCACTTTTCATGTAAATCGTAATATACAATCCCAATGTAAGTTGAAGTTCGGGAAAGTGGATGGTAAACTTGACATGCAAGTTTTGACAAATTCAACCATGACTGGAATTGTGTATGGCGAGTCAGTACGATAGACCGTTACGATGCCGCATGGTACTTGTCATGGAGAAGTGGGAGGGGAGGGAGGCGGCATACATTTCTTACATCAAAGAGACATGGCTTGAATGCATGAGCCGGTGACTATTAGAATGCATGAGCCGTCCGATATTTCCAATCCTAAGGGCAGGCCTCAAATAAGAATGAGTAGTTCACAGAAGAGAAGGCTTGAGTCAACTAAGGGAGATCCATCATCCTTTGAGCATATTGAACGAAGCTTAGAGCAAGCTCCGCCTGCACGGAAGAGCAAGCTTATCATTCGCCGAAAAAAAGGAGAAAATGGATATTGCAAATGAAGATACTGTGGATAGACAAACGTTGGGTTTGTATATCCACAGTTTTCATCCTGAGATTCGCAGTTACATCTGGTCTATTGTTGATGTTCCGGAGATGGCCATTGCGGATTTCATATGCTTGTAATACATCTTGGTTATTCTGACCAAGACGGATGGAGGCAAGTGAGGCAGGAGCTGTACGAGGAATTAGAGAGTCGTCTTACATTATACTCCCGCATCCTAAGCGAAGAAACAGTTGCAAGTTTGATGACAAGTATTTCTTGTACTGACAGTGTTACCAGGCCAGACCACTATATGTCTGTCCCGTCTGCCTTGTATTTATTTGCTAATCAGTACCGGATCCCTGTTGTACTTTATTCGACGGGGATTCGTAATACTTTTTTTTCGATGTGCGCTCCTCCGACGGAGCACAGACAAACTAATCTATGTACTATAGGTCAAATCAAAGATCACTTTGTCATGCTAAGGATGATCGGTCATTCTCCGATTCCTCCACCTACAACAGTTTGGTACAAACTAGCACCGGGAGAAGCGAAGTCCTGGACCGAACCTTTTGATCATCAAATCAATCATTATAGGAAACTGTTGAAGATGGAGGAGCCAAGAGACTTACCGGTTGGCCCCTACGACGTCGAAATCGACTGAATGAAGTTTTCACATTTTGTATATGGATGACCCATTTTGTAAACATTAAAGTATATCATTTTGAAATGTGAAGTCAAATATATGTTTTTTGTTTATTACTTTTTCCTGTCTGCTATATGTGTGAAAAAATATCTACTTGTGTGCATTATGTGTGCAATGTGGGTCCATATTTGTGTGCAATAAGTGAAAAAACTCACTCACAATCACTCTACTTGTGTGCATTATGTGATAAAACTCACTTACAGTAAATTTTGATCAGGACTGCCAGACTACTGGCAGTTCTCGTGTCACGACCCGCACCCAGTGTAAGGGAACGAGACGTAGGTACGTCCAGCCTACGCCGCAGTGTCGGCAGTAGAACGCTGTCCTAGGTCCAACATCTAACACAATCTAGGAACTACTCTGAATGGAGAATGATATATAAATGGTACAACTCAATTACAATAACTAAGATAGAATGGAAGAAAGATAATCACAACCGAGAGTCACAGTATGAATATAAATCCCGGTTGTAAAACCACACCATAACAAGTCTCAATACAATCACATAGTCGCATAACTAAATAATAATAACAGTAAAATCTAACTCATGGCAAGTCTTCAGCGACTACTGGATCCTGCTGAGGGCCAGGTCACCTGTGTCAACTAGGCCTGCTCTATAGTAAGTGTCGCAGCAATCCTCATCATGTAATATTTTCAACGGTTCCAGTCAGGCAGGAGAAACGAATATATATCTCTCACATAGTTCATAACATGAAAGGAAATATGAAACAAGCTATAGAATAATATACATAAAATGCTGATAAAAAATAGTAGAGAGACTGTAAAAAGAAGAACATGATATAGTGGAAATAGATATACATGATATAGATAAGAAACTGAGCTAACTACGTGATTCAGAGCACATGCTTGGTTATGTAAACAGGCTTAGGTTATACATGACTTAAATCTAGTTTGGAGTTATACATGAATGGTGTAGATCACATAACCAAATAAATACTCCCCCTGTCCCAATCAGTACACAAGGATCTGTCCAGGTTATGTTATTGCACATGAAAGTAGTGCGTCACATGGATAGCTAGTCCACATGCACACTGGGTTATACATGAAGGCTCACATGATCATGAGTGTACATGAATGTCATGAGTAACATGAATAAGTACGAATACAATGAGTAGACGATGCACATGATAAAGTACATGAGCACAATATACCTGATGTATCCGAGGGGATAAACCGCATGAAGAGATCTATATAGTACTAATCCGTGATATATCGTGACAGCAACAAGAAACTAGTCGATAACAAGTAAATATGTCCAAGCAAGAATGAAACGGTCAGAAAATGTACTCGCCTGACAATCCGAGCTGCTGATGGATGTTAACTGAACTGGAGTGATGTAAACCTATTTAAAGTAACCACAAGTCACACATGGTCTAACATATCATAAGAAAGGGCTACAATGCAATTCTACATGCTTCTAAGTCCTTTCTAGGTCAAAGTCAACTTTGGTCAACTCTGGTCAACTTGGTCAACTCTGGTCAATCTGGTCAATATAAGTCAAATAGTTCATTACTAATTTTAGGTCATACTCAAGT
>JANAVB010016600.1:6066581-6211581 GCA_029216955.1 Iris pallida
CTTAAGGACTGCCATGATCCTGGCAGTCCATCATTCTTTCAGGACTGCCCGAGAGATGGCAGTCCTGTTTATAATAGGACTGCCAGGCTTCCTGCATCCTGTTTTATATAGGACTGCCTAATACATGACAGTCCACTTTGGCAGTAGGACTGCCCGTTCTTCGGCAGTCCTCAGGGATGCCGACCAGCCGAATGGTCATTTCGTGTTCTAGGTTAGGTTAAAACAAAAAAAAAGATTTTCGAGTTCGAAAAGTACTTTGAATTGTTCTAACCTAATTATAATAACATTTAAGAGATTTCTCAAAGATTCTTTGAAATGTAAATACAATACAATAATTCGGAAAAACATACCTAGCTTGTGATAGGTTTTTTCTTTGGTGCCATTGATGAGCTTGGAAGAGTAGTTTTGGAGAGAGGGTTTTGGAGAGCAGGGTTGTTGGAGAGAGGGTTTGTTGAAGAGTAGGGTTTTGGAGAGAGGGTTTTGAAGAGAAATTTTTTTATGAAAATGAAATGAAAGAGGGTTTGGGGGGGTGGATTTCCTAAGTATTTTTTGGACGTCCCAGTAAAAGTTCCTCAAACCTGGGTTGTCCCCTAGTAAGTGATATCTCCTAGTAATAGTGGGGGCCCTTGAAAAAGCCTTAATTTTTTTAACATACTAATTCTTCTACCAAACTGGCAAAAATTTCACTAGTTTTCTAGTGTACTTTTATTTTTTATTTGCCAAAAAGGCCATCATTAGTAAGCTCCATCCCTATCTACATTCTACATTCATATTGTAGAAGCTCATTCAAGAGAATAATAAGTCCCATGTTTGGTTCAATGTCTACATTTTCGGGCCCAAACCCACTCACAGGTACTATAGGTTGGGCTCGAGAATTTCTAGATTCAGAATGTAGAAATCATTTTGCAGAATAGTAAGCTCCAATTTGGAGCCCAAAATTTTAAATCCTAGATTTTTTTTGGCCACTTTTATTTTGCACAGTTGGGCAGTTGGACCTGAAACATAAGTATTAAATTTCTTATACAGTCACAACCCATTCCAAATTTAACTTTTTAGTAATATTTTGGGCCTCAGATTGCATTTTTCAGCCCAACTACTAATATATATTTATATAATAGCAAAATAGTGGCTTTCCCGCCTAAAATGTGACAGCCAAATTTGCATCATGCACGGTAAATCATACACACAATCCTGCATTTGATATCTAATGGAAGTAAAGTATTGTATAATGTCATTAATTTATATGACATTAATTGTTTTGTTGGGTTTCCAAAAGTGGAAAATATAGCAGCCGGCCAATTTTTTTTTGGGGATCCCAATTAATGCCATATAGATCCGGCCAATTTTTTCTCATTACTTTTGAAAGATATTGAACCGGCTAATTAATATTTTCTGGCAAAGTGGAAAATCATAGCACTCTTTTGGTTCCCAATTAATTGCCTCCAACTATTTTTTGAATTTCCAATTCAAATAGCAGGCTGTTGGGTTTCCAATTAAAAGATAGCAGCTTAGATTTAATGAGGGTGCTCTCCCATTAGATATTCATTTTAGAATCTGGAAAAATATTTGTATTCTGCCAAATTTTAGTTTCTGAAGATCTGCATCAAACTAATTCATACAAAAATTGATCAATAAATTTTGAGCGGATTTTTTTTCTTTCATGAACAGACTTACATGGCAATCGAGCGGAGTCTGACAAACAAGAGCACAAGAGCAAAAATCCTAAATATATTGATATATAAAAGGTTTTGTATTTGGGCTTCGATATTCTCATCCCTTATCACACGCGGCTCTACCCAGAAGTAGTCAACCGAGTAGAGTTTTTTACCTGAACCCGAATTTGATAGCCCAACCCAAATAAATGATCAATTCACGTAAATATTACCATGCGTAATTTGAGTATGATTTAAAATAATTAAAAAACTTACTTCCTATTAGAAAAACTAAAATACAAAATTAGACCAGAAAAATTTATTGTAGATGAGGACTCTAACAATGAATTGAAAAATAAATAAATATATTTATCAAAGAATGTCTTATGTTTCAATTTCGTAACAACACTAACAAAAATTGTTAAGGAAGAGGTTGGCCATCCTATAGCTCTGTGTATATTGAGATGCTGGTCGTTTCAGCATCGACCAGTCTACGGTGCTCAAATCTGATGGTATGCTGGCTCTCATGCACTCTAGATATCTCATTGGCAGGGGAAGCCACCGTGGATAATATGTATTAAGATAGTATGTGTCCCCATGGGTGCAAAAAATATACAAATTTTTTTAGAAGTTTGCAACAAAATAAGATAGAAAAACTGTTATTTATATGAATTGCAGAATCAAGAACTTAGGTTTTGAAATTATTTATTCATGATATGGTTAAAAAAATATTCGATTTTTGTAAAGAAATTACAAATCCAATAGTTGAAAGTATAATTTCTTAGAATTATTTGATGATTAAAATTATATTTTGATTAAAATTATATTTTTTTTCATGATTAAAATTATATTTTAGTTTTTTTAAAAATTAGATTCGGATAGAGATCAACGTACGCTTCCTTCAGCAAAATTAATTTTCAGCATATATTTGGTGACATTGCTTGAACATTTATTCATCATCTAGGTCTCCTTTAAGTGACATCACGAACGGTGTGATATGATTTTCTCTTCATGTTTATTGATTAAAATTGTCCGGGCCAAAGCCGGCTGGGTGGCACTTTATATATATATATAATATATATAATAATATATTATATATATAATATATTATTATATAGATATATATATATATATATTTTTAATATATATATATATATATATAATATATATATATATATATATATATATATATATATATTTGCATATTTTATAAATTATTTTATATGCAGTGTATGGATCAAGTCAATCATCGAGTTAACTACTACAATGAACCAAAGTTCGGTTGATTATTCGAAGAAGACATTTACAAATTTGAATCTGAATCCTTCACAATAATTGATTGACTGATGAGTAAGATCCTTCAAGTATGTTATTTACCTAATTTTTTTCTCAAATATGCAAAATTTAGTTAATGATTTGCATTCATATCATTGTAGTGATACTTTGTGTTCTTTAAAATGTAAGTCTTATTTATTCTAAATTTTGTTTGAAAATATATACAGTTGTAATTTGAGAAAAAACAACATTTGAACATTATATTAATTTCAAAGTTTAAAAAAGGAAAATACTTGAAATTATAATTAATTTCGAAGTTTAGAAAAGGAAAATATCTGAGATCTTTATAAATTTGTTTTCTTTTGCTTTTTTTTTTCATTTGCAGTGGTGGTTGAATTGATGAATAAAGATTGTGAATTTAATCATGGGCATGCTAATCCTATAATCGGAATGAAATCGGAATGAATCTAATCATGTATGCATATCACTAATTTAATTTAGACTGTTGTAAATTTATTTTATTTTTTTATTGGTTTTTCTATTGATAGATTACTGGGATATCGACGATCCAAGTTATAAATGTAACTTTTGTAGTGCACTTTGATCTCGAACTTATGTGTTCAAATTAAGTATCATATATTTTTATATGAGGTATATATGTTATAATTTGGCTTTAAACAAATTAATAAAAAAAATTGTACGATATTGTCACATATACAATATTTTATCATTAGTTCCTTTATAAAATACATGTTAGAATTATTATATTTTGAATTACACAGTTAATCCTGACGATGATTACGTCACTTATATACTACTAGCTAGAATACCAGAAAACTTATAATGAAACTTTAGATGATTATTTGAAATAATATTTAGTTTAAAATACTTAAAACCATATTTTTAGAAAACACTTACTAGCAAAACTATTTACAAGATAATGATAATAGGATTATTATCTAAATATTATTATTTTCAAAATATTATTACTGGGATATCGACGATCCAAGTTATAAATGTAACTTTTGTAGTGCACACTTTTGATCTCGAACTTATGTGTTCAAATTAATGTATATCATATGTTTTATATGAGGTAAATATTGTTATAATTTGGCTTTAAACAAATTAATAAAAAAAATTTGTACGATTTGTCACATATACAATATTTTTATCATTAGTTCCTTTATAACATACATGTTAGAATTACACAGTTAATCCTGACGATGATTACGTCACTTATATAACTATAGCTAGAATACCAGAAAACTTATAATGAAACTTTAGATGAATTATTTGAAATAATATTTAGTTTAAAATACTTAAACCATATTTTAGAAAACACTTACTAGCAAAACTATTTACAAATGATAATAGGATTTTATCTAAATATTATTATTTTCAAAATATTATAATTAGCTAAATGAGTAGATAACCAGTTAGATATAATTAGATATTTGAATTATTTCAAACCCTAATCAATTGTACAACTACCAGGTGATCCTTTACATCCATGCAGTACTACTTTCGTGCTTCCAAGGCGAGGCAAGTACACCGAATCGATCTTGTACTTTTATTTCTGTCTTACATTCATGTGCCATGTTCTCATATCGGATACGAGATCACACGATTGTCTTGTACCTTGTTCATTGCATCGTGAGTCATTGTTTATTTGCGGGAATTGGAAAAAATATTAGCTTTTGTGTGACCACACCCAACATAGGTATTGTGGATAGCCTAATCGTACACTTCACGTACGATGAAGCCGGACCTTGTAAAATTGATTGACTCATTGATTGATTGTGCTCCTAAGCCGGTCACACATTAGTTAAATATTTCAAATTGTCACACTTGCATATTGATTGTTGTGTACATTGCCTTGTTCATTGATAGCCGTGTTCATTATCTTGCATATTGATTGTCGCGTCCATTGCCTGCAGTTTCACATTTCATTTATGGTACCGTAGTTTCATTTCTAATTATGGTATTCTGGTTTCACCTTGTATTCTGTACTACAGATTACATTGTATATTGTTCTTGTCGGGGTTGTATTTTGCTCTTTTTCTGACAGGATACGTTGCAGGTGCTTGAGGCCACATGGAGCATGTGATTGCTTGCATGGATATTGCAGCTTTTATTTTATTTATTTTCTGGAGATTGTATTTTGGATATTCATTATTGTATATTTATTTTATTTGACCAGATTTATCTCCAACTGATTTTGTACTAAAATGACTATGGATTATTGGTGATCATTCTAGGAACGTTACAAAAGCTGTGTTCGTTTACATTACATTGTGACTTAGAATTTTTCTTAGTATTGTACAGCTTACTTCGTCGTGTCCACTGACGAAGGCTGGACGTGTCCGACTCGTATCCGATTATTCGGGAGCGGGTCATTGAAGTTCAATCTCATCTTTCGTATATTTTTTTTTCTTTTTTAGTGAGAGAACTACTAAGATAGTTTGATATTTATTTTTCCAAAAAAAAGTTTTCAACTTTTGTTTCAATTTCATATGTTGTATACATATTATAAATGTTGGTGCTTTATTTACATGGAGAGAGCTTGCTCTCAACATGCCTTGTAAATTTTAGTCCCACATCGGAAATGCACCATGAGTTATCTCAACATATATACTTGGGTGTGTTGTTGAGAGATGCACATGGGTGATGACCCTAAGGAGGGCCATATGGATGATTTTACAAGGAGGTAAGAATAAGGCTCCAAGGATTAAGCATTAATACTTTTGTCATTCTCTTGGATTAATTCCATTTGGAGCTAACCCCAAAGGGGCTTAGCGACTCGGACTCGGACTCGGACTCGGACTCGGGCTCATGGGCTTATGGGCTCATGAGGCGTAATGTGGCATTTTGTTGGTGCACTTTGCACTTAGCACGTCAGCAGTCATGCGGTCTTTATGCGGCTCACGCGGCTCATGCGATCCATGCGGCTCATGCGGCCCATGCAGTCCATGCGGTCCATGCGGCTCATGCGGTCCATACGGCTCATGCGGTCCATGCGGCCATTAGGCTCATGCGGCCAGGCTGCTGCTGCTGCCGCATGGAGGAATCCGCTGACTGTGCAGATTACAAATCAGTTATACAAAGGCTGAATCAATACGATTAAATCAGATCCTATCTTTGTGGGATTTGAATTAATTAGATCCTATCTTTGTGGGATTTGAATTAATTTCGTGGGATTTGAATTAAATCTCGTTGCTATCTTTTGGGATTTGATTCAATCTTTCCATAACTGAAGAGACGGCTAGGGTTTCCCCCTCTCTATAAATACTCTCTTCTGGCCTCCTTTGTAAGGACTACAAAAATTATAAGTCAGAAAAGGAGAAAGAGAGAGAGAGTTGCTGCCGCCATTGCAAGTCCATCCGAGGAGTCAGAACAGAGGTGACTTCGAGCGTTCCACAAGTTCTTCAAACTTGCTGGTTCCTGGAAGCAGATCGTGTGGGACGAATCTTGCTTTGAGCAACGGTGTTTTGACACCCCAGCAACTGTTCTTTTCTAGTCTTCCTCCAGATTATTGTAACTCGTTTCTGTCCCAATTGCAATACGTTTGCAAGGAAGAACGAGAGATCTTCTCTTCTCTATTACCCTCCTTCAGATTATAATTTGGCTATTTTTTTATTGTACCATCGTAGATCTTGATTTTGATCACTGCAAAGTTTTTGTGTGACATCTCAGATCTCGATTGCATCAGTTTTACATCTTTGATCAAGCCCCGGGACTAACAATCTCAAAGCAAGATCCGTGTAGATGGAAAAAATTATATGCTTCGCTCCTCCAATCGGACTTCTGCAAGTTGGAAAAGTTTGATGGAGAGCACTATCAAGTTTGGAAGAGAAGGTGTACCTAACTCTTCAACTAAAAGACGTTGATCATGTTCTGTTGGAGGAAGAACCCTCTGTTCCAGACACTGGATCTACTACCGCCATCATGCGGCTACCAAACTCCAGGCCAAGTGGAGAAGGAAAAATAGCATCTGCAGGCTTCTCATCCTGAATGCTATGGAGGACTCCCTGGCAGAATCCTACTCGAAGAAGGAACTTGCCAGAGACATATGGGAGTCTGTGGAAAATTTGTATGAAGAAGACAAGAACAGGAGCAAAATGTTTGTGGTTGAAAATATCACAATTCTCTTTGAGGACGAAAAGTCCATGTTGCCAAAGGAAGGAATTTCTGAAGCTGCGTCAGAAATTGGAAACGAAGAGATGCCCTTCCCGACAAGTTTGTCGTCGGAGGATCGTCTTAAAACTTCCTGCTGGATGGAGTACCTTCTATGCAAGGAATGCACAGAAGAAGCTAGACATTAGCTTGGGAATCTACTGCGAGATCCATGTTGAGGACGAGATGCGTTTCCAACAGAAGGTGGACACTCTGTCCAAACAGTTGGCTAAAGCCAATCTTGTGCAGACGAGAGATCCCAAGGGGACGCAGGCGGCTTCTCATCCCAAGAAGAAGGACTTCACTAATCTAAAAGTGAAGGGTCCTTCTTTCAAGCAACAGAACTAAGTCCCACGTGACTTGTTACAATTGTGGCAAGAAAGGCCACTCAAAGTGAATGCAGATCTAAGCCTAAACAATCAGAGAAAGATGTGCCTAATAAGGTTTCATTAGTTCTAACTTTGTTGCTATGATCGCACAGTCACAAATGTGGGGGTTGACTCTGACTGGTGGATAGACACTGGTGCAACTTGCCATTCTATTCTGACAAAATGGTTCGTCACGTACCAGCCGATATCTGAGAAGGTTGTCATGGCGAACCAGGCCCAAGCTGAAGTTCTGGGGATCGGGACCGTGGAACTGAAACTCACTTCTGGGAACACTCTGACGCTTCAAGGTGAAGCATGTTCCGGCGATTGCCAAGAACCTGATCTCGGGAGCCTGCTGTGCACGCAGGCTTGAGGATGGACATCAAGCTGGTCAGATGGTGGTGTCCAAGAAAGGAACATACTTCGGGAAGGCTTATCAAACGAAGGAATGTTTAAAATTCAGCTTGTCAACCAGTTTGATGATATTAATGCAGTTGCATTTTCTGATTATTCTCTTGAGTTGTGGCATAATAGACTAGGACATGTTCATTGTAAAAGAATTAACAAAATGCCTAGTCTAGAACTTATCTCCAAATGTGGGGGTAAGGTAGAGAAGTGTGAAGTGTGTGCTCAGACGAAGATCACAAGGAAACCCTTTCATCGGGTCAATCGAAGCACAGATCTTCTGGAGTTGTGCACTCCGATATCTGTGACTTCAAACATTTCTCCCGAAGGCAGGGATGAAGTATTTCATAACCTTCATCGACGACTTCTCAAAATACGCGTTCGTCTACTTGCTCAGTCTAAAGACGAAGCCTTCGAGAAGTTTCAGAGTTCAGGGCCGAAGCTGAACGGTAGACTGGACAACAACTCAAGAGGTTGAGAAGTGATCGAGTGGGGAGTACAGGTCTCATGAATTCGCATCATTCTGCAAAGAACATGGAATCATGCGAGACATACTCTCCATATTCTCCTCAATCCAACGAAGTACAGAGAGGAAGAACCGAACATTAACAGAAATGATGAATTCTATGCGCTTACTGCATGTCTTCCAAAATGCTACTGGGAGAAGCTGCATTAACGGCCACTTTCATTCTAAATAGAGTCCATATGCAACTTCGGACGTAACTCCTCATGAACTCTGGTTCAAATCAGACCAAACTTGAATGTCATTCGAGTGTGAGGTGTCTGGCGTATGTGAAGCTCCCAGATCTGAAGATTCAGAGCTAGGACAAGGACTACGAAGGCGATCTTCTTGGGGTATGCCGAGAAGAGTGCTAGGATTTTCTTGATATTGAGTCAAATCATATCATCGAATCTCGCGTTGTTGAATACTTTGAAGACAAGTTTGCAAAAGACAAAAACATTGTTCTTTCGGACATTCCGAAAATGATGTAGGTACAAATGAGACTGAAATTTCATATGGCCAGTAGTCCAAGAAGAAGCTGTTGTTGAGAAAAACTCTTGAACCAGAACTCGCAGAGCCGTCAGCTAAGCGAGCGAAAAGACCGAAAGATTTCGGAGATGACTTTGTCACCTATCATGTGAAAGCAGATCCGTTTACCTATGATGATGCGATGAAGACCAGAGATGCTATCTTCTGGAAGGAGGCAGTGAATGACGAGTTTGACTCTATCACCTCCAATAACACATGGGTGTTGGTAGATCTACCTAAAGGAGAAAACCCATCGGATGTAAATGAATCTTCAAGAAGAAGTTGAAGGCAGATGAAACTATTGACAAGTTCAAAGCCAGGCTGGTAGCCAAGGGATTTTCTCAGAAACAGGGGATAGACTACTTTGACACGTACGCTCCAGTAGCTCGGATGACCACCATCAGGATGTTAATCGCTCTAGCAGCTATACATAAGTTGGTAATACATCAGATGGATGTAAAGACCGCATTCCTGAATGGGGAGCTGACCGAAGAGATTTACATGCAACAGCCAGATGGATTTGTCGTCAAAGGTCTTGAAGACAAAGTATGCAAGTTGGTGAAATCATTGTATGGTTTGAAGCAAGCTCCCAAGATGTGGCATGAGAAGTTTGACAAAGTTATTAGGTCAAACGGCTACAGAGTCAGCGAGACGGACAAATGTGTTTACATAAAGTTCGCTGATGGAAGAGGAGTCATCGTTTGTCTGTACGTGGACGACATGCTAATCCTAGGTACGGATATAGGCTGTGTCACAGAGACAAAGAAGTTCCTCTCAACTAAGTTCAGTATGAAGGACTTGGGGGATGCAGATGTCATCTTGGGCATAAAGATCATCCGGACAGACACTGGAGTAGCGCTGTCACAATCTCACTACATTGAGAAGATGCTCACACGCTATGGGTATAAGGATCTTCCAGGGATCGATACGCCATACATGTGTGATCAGAAGCTGAAGCCAAATTTAAGGAAAAGCGTCAAGCAGCTGGAGTATTCTAGCGTTATCGGAAGTTTGATGTACGCAACCACTGCCACAAGGCCTGACATAGCTTTCGCCGTGGGAATACTGAGTCGGTTCACAAGCAACCTAGGGGTTGAGCACTGGAAAGCTGTGAAGCGGGTGATGAGATATCTCAAGAAAACTCAGACATATGCACTGCACTACAACGGGTATCCAACAGTAGTGGAAGGCTTCAGTGATGCTAGCTGGTGTTCAGAGGTGGAAAGCGAGAGATCCACAGGTGGATATGTCTTTTCCTTGGGTGGAGCTGCTATATCATGGAAGTCGAAGAAGCAGACTATACTCTCTCGTTCCTCCATGGAATTTGAATTCTATGTACTTGAAACTGCAGCAGATGAAGCAGAATGGCTTCGGGGGCTCATGTATGATCTTCCAGTGGTTGGGGCTCAGATACCGACGATACCGATATACTGTGACAACCAGGCGACTGCGGCGGTGGCATCAAATGACCTCTTCAACGGGAAGAAGAGGACTGTACGGTTGAAGCACAGGGCAGTACACGATCTTATCAAAAGAGGTATAATTGCAGTGATTGATGTTCGGAGTCAGGAGAACCTGACGGATCCGTTCACCAAGGGCCTCAAGCGCCAGTTAGTCGATGACACAGCTTGTAAAATGGACTTGAAGGCATTCTGATAGTGTGTCTTTGTAATCCTACCATAAAGTTTTATGCTATTAGTTCAAAGAGAAATCTACTAGGCATCTAACTTTTGGTTCAAAGGAGGATCACTAACTGGGAAACTATCAGGTAACAGTGGGTACTTGTTCTCTGGAATATGGAAGGGATACGGACCCATAACCACTGTTGTCTACTATGTATTTTTCTGCGAAAAAAAAACAGATCCTGTGGAAGGTTGGCTTAAACGCCTTAATGAGTTCTCAGGTAGAGTGAATGCCTAGTGTGCTTTACAGGAAGCACGGTAGAGCAGTACTACAAGGAGTGAAACTCCATGCTACAGTGGGGTAACTCCACCATGAGGTTCCCAGGTAGGGGTAATGCCTCGGCTTTGCAAGCCAAGTCACAGCGGCGTAGCACCGCAAATAGACAGGTAGCCTAATGCTGTATGACGTGATTAAAGAGTTGTAGACAACACTACAAAGGGGAGGATGGCCCCATGTTACAGTGGCACGATACCACGATGAGGTACCCAGGTAGGGGTAAAGTCTCGGCATTGTAAGCCATGTCGTTGCGGCGTAACACCGCAAGGAAGCCTTAGGCTTTATGCTGGGTAGTTTGGCACTACAAAGAGGCTTGTGACCTAATGCTACAGTAGTATGACACTACGATGAAGTTCCCAGGTAGGGGTAATGCCTCGGCTTCAGGCCATGTCATAGCGGCGTAGCACCGCAAGGAAGCGCAAGGCTTCATGCCATATCTCTTTAATAAAGAACTCACCTATAGTATATGGAAAGAGATATCATGCCGTCTCTTGAGGGTAACCTTGTAGACGCCCAAAATTATACACTGAAACCAGGCTGGCACAGGGCCTTTAATGTCACGACCCGCGCCCTAGAGTTAGGGCACGAGAACGTAACAACGCCCAGCCTACGCCGCAGTATCGACGGTAGAACGCTGTCCTAGGTCTCAATGCATCTAACAGTATAAGACTAAACAGTTTATACTCCCCGAATGGGGGTGACATAGCAGATACAGACTCAATCATATCTAAGGTAGAGCATGATAAGGATATATAAAACATGAAATCCAAAAGAGATACAGGAGATAGAAGTCTAAGTGTCTAAGATACATAAACCCAGAAATACATCTCAAAACTCAAATACAGATACAGTAATCCACAAAGTAAATACAACTCCAGACAAAATGAAATAACTACCTAAACAACCCCTACTGTGTCTCCTCTAGGCTAGCAGGCAATCCCAGGCCATCTATAAAATTTATCAACAGGTCCAGTCAGGACTGGAGCGAGCACAATACATCTCAACAGTTCATAGCAGGTTAAAAAATATATTCATGCAGTAAAGTAAGATACAAGTACTGAAAGAAGTGCAGTATGTAAACAGAGAGAGAAAGCTGTAATAGAAATATCTACTATAAATAAAGAACTAACATGTGGCTAGTGAGTCAGAGTACAATATAGACATGTAAATGGCATAGGAGATTCTGATAAGACACTATGGAAGAGATTCTGATAAGATACTACTTGGGTATTATTCACATGTCTACTTCTACTCCCCCCGTACCCCCAATCAATACACAAGGATCCAGCCAGGTTATGTTATATGATGCTATGTAACAGCCCCCGAAGGTGATAAACCCCGAAGGTGATAGACCCCGAAGGTGATACATAGTAGTCCCATAAATAGGATAAGGATTCTAGGAAGACTCTACGATCATAAGAGTATATGTCGTAAGTGATCAAAGAACCAATGAAGCATATGATACGCCATGTAAGTGAAACGCACAGAACATGTAGTACCCGATGCTCCCTAAGGATAACATCTCAAGAAGGGATCCATATAGTACCAATCCGTGTGACCAACGTGACAGTACAAGTAAAGTAATCTACTGCAGAAAATAATTCTAAGCAGGATATGAAATGATCAGAGAATATACTCGCCTCGATAACCTGAACAGCTGATAAGTATAGGGGGTCCAACTGAAGCCACAGAGTCCTATTTAAAGCAACACATGTTACAAGGTGTCTGGTTCATAATTAGAACAGCACAAGTCACAACATGTCCAGAAGGGTAATATAAAGCACTACAATACATTCTACATGAATCTAGGTCAAACTAGGCCAAAGTCAACCCTTGGTCAACTCTGGTCAACTGTACTAGTCAAACTAGGTCATATCCTAACCCAGTAAGTCTTACTAGGCCTAACCAAGACTATCCTAGCAAGCACACATCAATACAAGGCTATACAAGCCAACATACACCCAACTCTATATAGCATGCAATTATTCAATACTCAAATAGGCAAGAATTCAAATTGGATATACACTAGGTAATCTATTACTTTAAGCTATATATGTCTACACATATATACACATGCATATATTGGTATTCAACATTAGGTCTATAATCATGGCATTTCAAATGGTTATATAAACTTATATATTACAACACAATATGCTAACATATATATAATATACATACATAGCTAAGTTAACTATATTCATAAATACTTATTTAAGAGGCTATGTGTGTGTATGTGAATATGGCAAAGGGGCAAGTGAGGGTTAAATGGGTATACATAGTGTATACATATCAAAGAGTGTCAAAGTGTAAGTGAACAATGTGTCAAGTGTGATAGTGTCAACATAGTGTAAGGGGGTACATGAGGTAATATAGGATTTGTGTTAACATAGAACATTACATCTCATTAACTTGTATATTGCATACATTACATCTATTATTATATTACATTCATGCTTGCATTCATTCATCATTCATTATTCTCTTGCACCACTATATGCACCATACATTACATACTATGGAACCTACATATTCATTACAAGCCATACTTATACATGCTTACATTAGATAGGATACTTACACCTCATACATCATTTATTTAACCATTTACTCATGCTTGTATTCTCTATTTAATTACATAATGTATATACATTAACATGGGTTAAAATCAAATAGAACATTATATTACACACAAGGGTGTACAAAATGCATATGCCGAATAGTAACTCCTACTAATAATCAATACTGTACAATCTCAGCATGAATTAAAATTTAGGATTAAAGTATGTTATAGATCTATGTGTTAGCTTTTCGAAACTTTAAACGGATCGCGTTTTCGTTTCCGAAAACTCCCGGAATCGCGAAAACACCGAGAACACATTTGTCTTTCGTACAACTGACACTCAAATAATTCTCCAGAAAGTTACAGAAAGAATTAGGCCTATTAATACCTGTTTTTGGAAAGCTAACTTCAATACGCTTCTTTTAAAAAAATGGAAGATTAAACCGAGCTTTGAGCTAGAAGTTATGACATTTCTAAGTTAGGACTGAAATTAAAAACGTGGATAAAAATCATGACGGATTTGGGTAGTTTGAGACAAAAGAACACAAGTATATAACATAATATATCAAGAACTCACTCTCTACACTAATATATATATATGAGACACTATAGAACACATCTCCAATACAAAAATATGAGATTAAACATGTAATAATTCATTCATACATAACAACAACACATAGTGTATCCAAATTTGGGATTTTTCTACATGGACAAAACCACAACACAAAGGACACTCCTATGACCTTCAAATGGACACAAAATGGACACAAATGGAGATACAACCATGGGGGTCATTCCTATGGGTTCAAAATAGACCTATATGCATGAGAAAATGAAAAGGAGAAGGGATTTATACCTCCCGGTAGATCGAATCGAAAAAAAGCCTTCCCGGAGCGACACCGACACGTAGAGATTCCAAAAGGACACGAACGAGCTCCGAATCCTCCCAAACTTGGGTAGCTTCCTCCTTGGCTAGAATGGAGAAGAAAAGAAGAAGATTTGGTGGTGAAATAGAATGATTTGGTGGAGAAATTGCTAGGGATTGCTCTCTAGGAATTTGGGGAAGAACAAGAGAGAGAGTGTAGATGAGAATAATGAAATGAACTTGAGCATATCCTCTCCCAAAGTGGCTGGCCATATGGGGCTATTTGTCCTATTATGGTAAGGTCCAAAATGCCCCCACTAACCTATTCTATGAGTATTAGGAAAGGGCTAATTGGTTCTAAAGTCTCTAATCACACTAACCTTATCCATAATAATTAGTCTAACCTCTAACTAAAATATTTCTATCATGTGGACTAAAATTAATATCATGTGGGCCATGTCTAACTAGTGTGTGGGTCCCACTAGAGTCAAACTACCCCCGGGTCCCCGTTTCAAGTCGGATTGAGTTGAAATTCGAACCCGACTCAAATAACCCCAAAACAATATCATAAATAATAAAATAATATCAAAATAATTCAAAGAGGTCAAATGCAAAAATATCCTTAGGCCAAAAATGATATTAAAATATCATAATCACATGGTTAGGCTCTAGGTCAAACAGTCTCTAGGGTTTCACTAGCAAAACGTCAAAACCACAAGTCATTGATTTAAATAATTTTAAAATGATTTAAAATCACCAAAAATTATATCATGAATTATATATTATTATTAAAATAATTATAAACACGAAATTTTAAAATTACCCTCATTTGGGAAACTGGGTGCTACAACTCTACCCACTTAGAAAAATTTTGTCCTCGAAATTAAATTGTCCATACTCCCTCTAGGTCAAACCCCCACAATGAAAGTCCCAGATTAAAACAAATCATGTGATCAAAAGGACGACATACAGGGTCATGGCATACGGTGGTAGTGAAAGTCTCATCTAGGTATACTAGTCATGCTAACCGGAATGGTCATAGGGTATCAAACACACAAGCAATCCAGGTTGCTAAAATAGAAAAGTTACAGAAACAACAAACCATCAAAACTGTAAGGCGGTCTACCATCCTATATGAAACTGGTACTTATCAAAACAAAATAAAGACAACTACCAATTATCTGAAAAAGGGTACAGAAAATCAAATTCAAAAATTAAGGAATTGAAAATCACTTGCATTGAAATCCAAATCACAATATATATATACAGAGAGAGCGTTAGAGAGAAAAAACTAGCATTATGTAATGTTATGTGGTTTGTGTGTGTATGGGTGTATGTGAAATATACATAAAATTGTATAGGAGGATTTGGGTTTCAAAACAATAGCTATCCAGTTACACTACTCATGGCATATTGGTTAGACAATCTACAATACGCAACCTATTTACTCATAACATGCATGGCTAACCATATACACATATATATAAAGAGGTAGAGATTTTAGTTATGTATCTATATACGTTATAACATATATGCATAAACTCTATATATATCCTTATAGATATATAATCATAACATAGAGGGGAAGGGTTAGGTTAAATGACAATGTATACTAAGTTAGGGTGTGTGTGTGTGTCCTTGTACAGGGTTATAGCTTAGTATTAAAAAGTTAAACCTAGTTTTAGTTCAGCATTTAAAAAAAAAATCTGAAAATAAGCTAACATTTAACCAGTGTAATATTAACATAATGCAATTTCAAAAATTTAGGAGTTTGAAACATCACAACTAATTTCAATGCTCCCAATACATCCTAGCATGACAGAAATGAAACCCTAACATATTACCAATACGTTTATCTACGCATACAGTTCGATATTACATGTTAAATCTGAAATTTAACTAAATATGGAAATCAATGTAAAAATGTTAACATGTAACTAGTTTTCAAGATTTTGGAGAAATTTGAACATTAAAACCAACTCAATGTTTATCACAAACTAACATGTAAGAATATGAAACCTAACATTGTATCCCTACATACAACAATGTACACAGCTTTAAATATTATATTAAAGAACATAAAACAGCAATTTAAACTAAACATTTGGAATTCAGTATTAAGGGTTAATATGCACACAGTCTCAGATTTTTCAAATTTAACACAAAACTCAACCAATTTTTTTTTTTTTTTGAATTTACACCCTATGTATAACATATATGTGCAGTGGTATAAATAAAACTATTATCATGAAATTTTATATTTAAATTACGGGTTAAGCTAGGAAAAGCAGAAAATCAGAAATATTGGGGTTTTGAAAATTTGGACATCAACAACATATCAATATGTATTCAGATATGTGGAAAATCAAGTGTAGCATGCATACGTGTTAGGCAAAGTGTCCGCTATATATATTCATATATATATATTCTCATGTCCTAATATAAAAAATTAATTCTACGTTAAGACTAACATTTAGATTCCTACCAAGATTGCAAGTAGGTGATTGACGAAATCAAGACAATTTTATTATCATTATTATCATTATTATTTAATACAAGAATAATAGCAAGAAGAAATAACGATAAAATCTGTTCTGCTTATCTGTTTAAAGAAAGAAACGATTTTGAAATCCAGAGCTAAAATACCAAATTCAAGCTAAAGTCTAGCAAAATCATCGATTCATTGTATTATGAAAAACTCATAGCAAGAAATTACACAAGGTTTATAAAACCAACTAAACTTACTCCTGAGTTAAATAATAGAAACTAGACAAAGCAAACAAATAATAATTCTTTTTTTTTGAATGACTGAACAAAAGTAGAGAAAACATGTTCAAAAATATTTAAGGTGCAATCTGATAATCATATGCGTCTATCCAAAATTATGGTACTCTAAATCCTCGTCATACTAGCAAGCAAGACTACGATAATCACAGAGCCCTTGACTTATGCACATATCTCTAGAATCATGGTATTTAACATTTTTGCGATGCCGCTAGCTTGGCTGCGAAAACCTTAAATTCCCACACCCGAGAAATATATCCAGAGTCAGACTATATGTCCTCACCATGCTGGCTAATGTGACTATAGAAGACTAGATTCCATAACATAGATGACCTAGCCCATATAATTTTATCTTGCCAAAAAAAATTAAATTAATCAACAATGAATTCCCAAAAATCAAATCAAATTTATCAACGAACATCAAAATTCAAAAATGAACAAAATCCTTCAAATCATATAACCACAAACTCGGATGCTACAGCTAACATCAAGATTCAAAATTCCACAACCTTCATCAAAATCAATAAATACAAACTCAAATTCAATAATAATACATCAGAATCAAATTCAACAACAGAAAGTAAATATAAATCAAATCAAGGAAAAAAAAAAGAGTTTTCAAATCGGAGTTAAACAAGATTCTCAAGGGTCGTCCCAGGAATCTCTCAAGGGTTCCTAACTGTGATTGAGTACCTTCAAAAATATATCCTAATCCTACTGCAGGCTGTAGTGGCACTCAAGTTCGAATACCACTACATAAACTCGACCTGTATGGGCCACCACTAAAAACGTATCACGACCCGCGCCCTAGAGTTAGGGCACGAGAACGTAACAACGCCCAGCCTATGCCGCAGTGTCGGCGGTAGAACGCTGTCCTAGGTCTCAATGCATCTAACAGTATAAGACTAAACAGTTTATACTTCCCGAATGGGGGTGACATAGCAGATACAGACTCAATCACATCTAAGGTAGAGCATGATAAGGATATATAAAACATGAAATCCAAAAGAGATACAGGAGATAAAAGTCTAAGTGTCTAAGATACATAAACCCAGAAATACATCTCAAAACTCAAATACAGATACAGTAATCCACAAAGTAAATACAACTCCAGACAAAATGAAATAACTACCTAAACAACCCCTACTGTGTCTCCTCTAGGCTAGCAGGCAATCCCAGGCCATCTATAAAATTTATCAACAGGTCCAGTCAGGACTGGAGCGAGCACAATACATCTCAACAGTTCATAGCAGGTTAGAAAATATATTCATGCAGTAAAGTAAGATACAAGTACTGAAAGAAGTACAGTATGTAAACAGAGAGAGAAAGCTGTAATAGAAATATCTACTATAAATAAAGAACTAACATGTGGCTAGTGAGTCAGAGTACAATATAGACATGTAAATGGCATAGGAGATTCTGATAAGACACTATGGAAGAGATTCTGATAAGATACTACTTGGGTATTATTCACATGTCTACTTCTACTCCCCCGTACCCCCAATCAATACACAAGGATCCAGCCAGGTTATGTTATATGATGCTATATAACAGCCCCCGAAGGTGATAGACCCCGAAGGTGATAGACCCCGAAGGTGATACATAGTAGTCCCATAAATGGGATAAGGATTCTAGGAAGACTCTACGATCATAAGAGTATATGTCGTAAGTGATCAAAGAACCAATTAAGCATATGATACGTCATGTAAGTGAAACGCACAGAACATGTAGTACCCGATGCTCCCTAAGGATAACATCTCAAGAAGGGATCCAAAAAGTACCAATCCGTGTGACCAACGTGACAGTACAAGTAAAGTAATCTACTGCAGGAAATAATTCTAAGCAGGATATGAAATGATCAGAGAATGTACTCGTCTCGATAACCTGAACAGCTGATAAGTATAGGGGGTCCAACTGAAGCCACAGAGTCCTATTTAAAGTAACACAGGTTACAAGGTGTCTGGCTCATAATTAGAACAGCACAAGTCACAACATATCCAGAAGGGTAATATAAAGTACTACAATGCATTCTACATGAATCTAGGTCAAACTAGGCCAAAGTCAACCCTCGGTCAACTCTGGTCAACTACACTAGTCAAACTAGGTCATGTCATAACCCAGTAAGTCTTACTAGGCCTAACCAAGACTATCCTAGCAAGCACACATCAATACAAGGCTATACAAGCCAACATACACCCAACTCTATATAGCATGCAATTATTCAATACTCAAATAGGCAAGAATTCACATTGGATATACACTAGGTAATCTATTACTTTAAGCTATATATGTCTACACATATATACACATGCATATATTGGTATTCAACATTAGGTCTATAATCATGGCATTTCAAATGGTTATATAAACTTATATATTACAACACAATATGCTAACATATATATAATATACATACATAGCTAAGTTAACTATATTCATAAATACTTATTTAAGAGGCTATGTGTGTGTATGTGAACATGGCAAAGGGACAAGTGAGGGTTAAATAGGCATACATAGTGTATACATATCAAAGAGTGTCAAAGTGTAAGTGTAACACCCTGTTTTCTGAAATTGAGGATTTTTGAAAATTTATTATTTTTTTATTAATGGTGTTTTAGGCATAATATGAATTATGGTGATTTTTAGTGTAATTAAAACCATTTTCTAAGTCATGACTATTGACTTTGTGACTTACTAGCAAAACCTTAGTGTAAATCCTAGTTTCCTTAACCTAGAAGTTGCCATGACCATGTGCGCCTACCCATAGGCTTAGAACATCAAATTAGTGATTTTTGCCAAAAGGGTATTTTGGTAATTTACTAGACTTTATTTGAGATTATGTGATTTTAATATTATTTTATTCTTGTTAAGTTCCATGATTAGTCACTAACCTATCTTACCCTAATCTAGAGGTTAGCTACTAACCTAGAAGTTAGAAGATGGAAATTTAGTCAAGGGTTAAAGTAATGGAAATATCTTAGAATGCACTTTATGGATATTTTGCTTGAAACCCTCAAAAGTATCCCAACTTTAGCACCAAAGTCTTGCCTTCACCATGAAGGAAAGGGCAAGGACACCCCCCCATGCCATGGCCGGCCAAGGACACCCCCCTAACAGCCACTCCATCCTATATAATCCCATTGCATCATTCATGAACAAATTTACATGAATTTTAATCCTACAAAATCCCATTTTCTTCAAACACCCACAACTTGATCAATTTTGATCCAAATTCACTCTAGTCTTTTGCATTGGGACCCTACAACATCAAGGGTGCTAAGGGAGGCTAGCAATCCAGAATTTGGAAGCTTTGGACATCACCAAGTTGAAGGAAGCACACCCCCTCTTTATTGATTTTCCTTGGAATTGCACAAATAGGTAAATGCCCTCAAAATTAGTTAAAACTCTTTTTTTTTCTTCATAAATGCATGCATATAGGACTACCATAACTGTGGGTCAAGTTTGGTGGAAATTAGAGTTGGTTTGGTATCCGTATCGGACACGTATCCTAGCCTACAAACCCTTGTTTGGTGAAATGCCACAGAGGATCTGTTTTTGTTGAAATGTAAAACAAATTACACTTTCATATAGCCCTAGACATGTAGGTCACAGACCAACTTGACTGAGCACGTTTTCGTGTCGTATCCGTGTCCAAAATGGACACGAACCCGTTACATGAGCACGCGTGCGCATGCCCTGCTACCACACCCTTCGTGCTCACTGCACAGAGCACTAGGACACGTGCAATTTGACTCGGACACGGGGGCAATGTCTGCGAGCATGCCCCTAAAGTTTGGTGTCGCGTCGTGTCATGTCGAGTGAGAAATCTCACTCGTACTGGACACTCGCTATCAGCGCACACGCGCGCGGGGGCTGACTTCGCGCGTATTGTGACTCGCGGACACGATACCTTGGCACCTCATAGTGACACGAGCGTGTAGCCCATCATGTGGCATACACGAGGACACGAGCACGAGGTGTGTCGTGTCTTGTGTCACGAGCACGAGACGTGCAACCGCGTGCACAACGCGGTCGAAACGTGTGTATCAGTCGTGTTTTTCACGACTGATACGGGTTTCGTATCTTGTCCAGGAGTGTCGTGGACACGTGTCAGTATGTGGATCGTGTAGCCCTATATGTGGGCTACACGTGTGCATGACCACGAGACGTGTCGTGTCTCGTGGTGTGTCCACGAGCGTGAGGAACGCGTGCACGATGCTGTGTACGCGTGTGTATGTATCAGTTTACCCGAGTGGGTTTTTTGTGAGTTTGGACACTTCAAACCGTGTCGTGGTGTCGTATCAGGCACCTAGGACACTAGGGTACACTGTGGGACTCAGTTACCAACCAATGGATTCGAGCATTAGATCGGTTTTTCGTGTGAAATCGAGTTTACCCTGTTTTCTGTGCATAGTCCACTATTTTCCAGAATTTGGGTTATTCCCAGTTTTGCAAAAGTGAATTTCAAATCTAATTTTAATATGATTGATACATGTATTAGTGTGTTTTTAGTATATGAATACGTAGTATATATGTATGTGTGTGTAGGTGAGGTTTGAGGATGTATAGTTGTGTATATATGTAGTTGTGTATATATATATACATATATATATGTATATATGTAACTGTGTGTGTGTGTTTAGGGACCATTCCTGTTCCAGGAAAACTGGAACCCCCTCCCCTTTCTTCCTGTTCAGTCTCTCTCGCTCACTTCCCTTTCTATATATATATGAATCACATATATGTTTATATATATATATATATATATATATATATATATATATATATATATATATATATATATATATATATATAAACATATATATATATATATATATGCATATATTGATATATATATATATATATATATATATCAATATATGCATATATTGATATATATATATATATATATATATATATATATATATATATATATATATATATATATATATATATATATATATATATATATATATATATATATGCATATATTGATATATATTGTATTAGATTATACATAGTGTTATATATATATATATATATGTGGGTGATTGTATTGTATATAGTTATGCCTATATTGATATAATATATAGGTAGTAGATACACTTGGGTATATCTATATATATGGTTATATATATAATAACTTACTAAGTATAGGTTATATGGAAACCTATGACAATAGCCTATGGCCAAGATACTAGCCTATGGCTTTGGGGCTAACCTAATGACCTAAAACAACTACTAGTTGGCCCTTGTTGACTAAAGGTTGACCAAAGTCATCCTTAGGTCAAATTTGACCTAGTTAACCTAGAATTGACTAGGAATGACCTAAAATAACTAGTTTAACTAGTTTGACTAAAACCCTAACTAGTTTAACTAGTGTTGACCTAACTTTGACTAGTTTGACTTTAGAGTTGACCAGAGTTGACCAAGAGTTGACTTTTGACCAGATTGACCTAGAATCATGTAGTATGCATAGTAGACTTCATTTTTACTATTTAGAATACATTGTGACTTGTGTTGCTCTGATCAGGAGCCAGACACCTCTCCTCAGACAGCATATTCTCTACAGACATTCATACAGCAGGCGAGTACATTCTCTGACCGTTTCATACTTGTTCAGGCTTTACTTCTCGCTCTAGATTACTTTACTTGATGCTGTCACATTGGTAACACGGATTGGTACTATATGGATCTTTACATGAGATGTTATCCCTCTCGGGAGCATCGGGTACTTCATGTTACGTGTGTTTTACTATCATCATGTACTCCTATGCTTCTATCATTCATGTGTACTCATGTGATCATGTACACTCATGATTCACTGAGCCCTCATGTATAAATTCACGTATACTCATTTATGGGCCTCATGTGAAGTAATCATGTATAATAACATAACTTGTCTATATCCTTGTGTATTGATTGGGGAAACGGAGGAGTAGAAGTAGACATGTGAATAATTCCAAAGTAGTGTAATCATGTGCAAACTCAGTAGTGTAATCATGTATAAATTCTAGCCATTCACATGCCTATCTTGTACTCTACATCACTAGACACTTACAGTTCTCTATATACAGTAGATATTTCATTACAACTATCTCTTTTACAGCGTATATTTCCTTTCAGCATTTCCTGTATCTTACTCTATTGCCTGTATCCTATTTCCTAACCTGATATGAACTGTGTGAGATGTATTGTGCTCGTTCCTGTCCTGACTGGACCTGTTGAAAATATTACAGAGGATGAGGACGAGGCATGGGTGACTACATATTATGGAGCAGGACTAGATGACACTTGTGTTGAGGACCCTCAGCAGGATCCACCTGCAGCTGAGGATGTTGCTCCAGTAGTCTAGACCAGTTAGCTAGACAGTCTTTTCTACATTATATTTTGTCTCACATTCTGAGTTGTATTTTGAGATGTGGAGATGTATAGACTCTTAGACTTATTGTATTATGAGTTGTCATTCTGGATGTTATGTATCCTAGACACTTAGACTTATTTCATCTATGCTACTGTTCTTTTTGAGTTACTATCTATCTATCTATCTATCTGTCTTTCATCTTCTACCTTAGATGTGATTGAGACTGTATGTTATGATGTTACCTCCATTCGGAGAGTATAAACTGTACAGGTACCTTTATATTGTTAGATGATTGACCTAGGACAGCGTTCTACCGCCGACACTGCGGCGTAGGCTGGACGTACCCACGTCTCGTGCCCTTACTCTAGGGTGCGGGTCGTGACACGTTTTTAGTGGTGGCCCATGCAGGTCGTGTTTATGTGGTGGTATTCGAACTAGAGTATCGCCACAGCCTGCAGTAGGAAATAGGATGTAGTTTTGAGGTACTCAATCACATTAGAAAAAACGCTTATCTAAATCCATGCTATCTAAATTCTTGCTGATATTGTCTTTCTTTTGAAATAAACTGTCTCCTTTGACTATATCGTTTCTTCTCCGTATTGATTTTCTTGTTGATCTATCTTCAGGATGGTGGAGACACGATCGCAGCGTCTCGGTCCAGGTGACACCGCTGAGAGGTCTGCCACCTCTCGTCCAGCTCACCAGGACCCGGGGACCACAGCTCCCCTTACTCCAGCTCATGTGGGAGCTTCTGCCATATTTGGGGGTGCACCTCTACTTATTCGGGGGACCATCCCAGCTACCCCAGACATGCCTCCCCCACAGTTTTGTCAGCCACAGTTTCAGCAGCACCAGCAGCACCAGCAGCAGTTCCAGCCGCCGATGCCATCTGGATTAGTGGATGCTGCACAGATGTTTTCATACTTCCAGTATTTCTTAGAGATGCAGCAGGCCCAGCAGCAGCGTCAGATAGCAGAGTTTACCAGGGGCATAGATGAGGCCCATCAGCTGGCTAGAGCGACGGTGGAGAGGTTGGCTGTCCAGCCACATGGAGGATTGGGACAGCCGCGACAGCAGAGGATTCCGGGCATTCAGGACTTCAAGAA
Source organism: Iris pallida (assembly GCA_029216955.1). Taxonomy (NCBI): domain Eukaryota; kingdom Viridiplantae; phylum Streptophyta; class Magnoliopsida; order Asparagales; family Iridaceae; genus Iris; species Iris pallida. The sequence continues at coordinate 6,091,129 of JANAVB010016600.1, forward strand.
GATGAATCCCAGGGACTTCTTGGGGACAGAGGGGATTCTTTATGCTGATGACTGGATTGAGCACATTGAGGAGATCTTCCGACTGGCGGAGATACCAGCCGGACTCCAGATAGAGGCAGCAGCCAGCCAGATGCAGGATCTTGCCCGTACCTGGTATCAGACGGACCCGAGAGTAGGCACTCCAGGGCAGACATGGATAGCTTTCAAGGAGCTCTTCAAGGGGAAGTTTTTCCCGGATCAGGCAGTCGGTGCTTTGGAGACCTAGTTCGAGAACCTGGTTCAGGGGAACCAGACTGTAGAAGAGTATTCTGGTGAGTTTTGCCGATTGAGCACATTCGTGGAGGGCCTTAGCGAGATAGCGAAGGCGAGGAGGTTCAGGAAGGGCTTGGTCAAGGAGGTCAAGTCCTTGACCAAGAGTGACAGGAACGCCACTTTTGAGGAGATCCTATCAGGAGCGATGGCGGCTGAGGATGATCTTGAGCTGAAGCTCAAGAGGGGCCGTGACACCCAGGGAGCTGGCAGCAGTGGAGGACAGGCCAAGAGGCCTTATTTTCAGCACCAGCAGCAGAGGCCATTCCAGCAGCAGAGGCCGTTCCAGCAGGTGCAGCAGCAGCCGAGGCACCAACAGCAGGCACCCAGGCAGTAGGTCGTCAGTTGCACTTTCTGCAAGAAGCAGGGTCATGGATGGAATGACTGCAGAAAGAGGCTTGGCAGGTGTCTATTATGTGGTTCCGGAGACCACCAGCTGAGAGAGTGTCCCATGTCTTCAGGACGACCAGTTCAGGGAGGCGGAGCCAAGCCTCCGGCAGGACAGCAGAAGGGACCTTTGTCGACTCAGCAGCAGAGGTTCACCCAGCACCAACATCAGGCCATAGGTGGACAGCAGGGGCGAGCCTACGCCATGGCAGTAGAGGATGCTGAGGTTACTGGAGAGCTGATAGCAGGTTCTATTCTTCTCGACTCTATTCCAGCTTATGCATTGTTCGATTCTGGGGCTTCCCATAGCTTGGTATCAGTATCTTTTGCGATTCGACATCATATTATATCTGAATCGTTGCCTAGGACTTGCAAGATCACGACCGGGGGTGGCATTATCCTCGTTCGTGATATTTGCAAGGGACGGAGAGTAGTTTTGGGAGGCCGAGAGTTGGATGTGTGTTTGCTCGTAATGCCACTACCGAACTACGATATTGTACTCGGTATGGATTGGTTGAGCATGCACCATGTCAGCATAGATTGCCGTGGGGGTAGAGTTCTGTTCAGAGCGCCAGGAGAGCCAGAGTTTGTATATTCCCGACGGCAGGCAGAGCAGACTTGCGGAGTTTTCTGTGGAGCTTCAGTCGAGGAGCAGCCAGCTCCACATCCATTGATTGCTTAGTTCATAGACGTATTTCCAGAGGAATTGCCTGGGCTTCCACCAGACAGAGACGTTGAGTTCTCGATAGACTTGGTTCCAGGTGCGGAACCCATTTCTCAGCACGTCTATCGGGGTAAACAACAACGAACTGGTGGAATTGAAGAAACAGGTGGATGAGTTGCAGGACAAAAGCTTCATCCGCTCTAGTTCTTCACCTTGGGGTATACCGGTACTCTTTGTACCGAAGAAGGATGGGTCGGTACGTATGTGTATCGACTACAGGGCACTCAACAGTCTGACGATCAAGAACAGATATCCACTGCCGCGGATCGACGATCTCTTCGATCAGTTGAGCGGAGCTCGAGTATTCTCGAAGATTGATCTGAGGTCAGGCTACCATCAGGTAAAGGTGAAGAGGGAGGATATCCCGAAGACGGCGTTCAGGACGCGGTACGGCCAGTTCGAGTTTATGGTGATGCCGTTTGGGTTGACTAATGCTCCGACGGTGTTCATAAACTTGATGAACAAGGTGTTCCACCAGTACTTAGATAAGTTCGTGGTGGTGTTCATCGACGACATCCTGGTGTACTCGAAGATAGAGGAGGAGCATGAGGAGCACTTGAGAGTGGTCCTGGAGACTCTCAGGCAGGAGCAGCTTTACGGCAAGCTCTCGAAGTACGAGTTCTTCCTAGACAGAGTTGACTTCCTGGGTCATGTAGTGACTGGAGATGGGATCTCAGTCGACCCAAGAAAGATATCAGCAGTTGAGGCTTGGGCAGCGCCGACGTCAGTGGCAGAGATCAGGAGCTTCCTGGGATTGGCAGGCTACTACAGGAGGTTCGTCTCGGATTTCTTCCGGGTTGCAGAGCCGTTGTCTAGGCTGACCCGGAAGGACATAAATTTTGTCTGGTCAGAGGAGTGTCAGGCCGCTTTTGATGAGTTGAAGAAGCGGTTGACGACAGCCCCGATTCTGACATTGCCATCAGGATCAGGCGGGTTCACTATCTACAGTGACGCCTCGGGAAAGGGTTTGGGTTGTGTCTTGCAGCAGCATGGGAAGGTGATTGCCTATGCTTCCAGGCAGTTACGGCCCCATGAGAAGAACTACCCTACCCATGATTTAGAGTTGGCGGCAGTTATCTTTGCTCTGAAGCTGTGGAAACACTATTTGTATAGAGAGCGCATGAAGATATTTACAGACCACAAGAGCTTGAAATACGTGTTTACGTAGAAGGAGCTGAACATGAGACAGCACAGATGGCTGGAGCTGATGAAGGACTTTGATATTCTACTGCAGTATCACCCAGGGAAGGCCAACGTAGTTGCAGATGCTTTGAGCAGATATCCGACAGCTATGTGCTTGACGATGGATCGTCACTTGTTAGCGGACTTGGAGAGCCTTGGGATCGAGGTGATTGTGCCGGGAGTGCAGATGCAGATGTGGGGCCTCCAGATTCAGTCGGACTTGATTGATAGGATCAAGTCGGCTCAGTTCGATGACGTTTCTCTACGATGCATCAGGGAGCAGGTCAGACAGGGATTTGCGGACGATGAGTTCACTCTGGCAGAAGATGGTGCATTGAGGCACGGTTCCAGACTGTGTGTGCCCAGTGGAGACTTTCGGGAGCAGGTTATGCAGGAGGCCCACCGTTTTCAGTACTCGATACATCCGGGAGCCAACAAGATGTATAGGGATCTGAGAGAGCATGTATGGTGGAGTGGGATGAAGCGCGAGGTAGCACACTTCGTAGCCAGGTGTTTGATCTGCCAGCAGGTCAAGGCAGAGAGGCAGAGGCCAGGAGGACTGTTGCAGCCATTGTCCATTCCGGAGTGAAAGTGGGAGCATATTACGATGGACTTTGTTTCAGGATTGCCGCGTACTCCAGGAGGGAAGGATGCGATTTGGGTCATTGTCGACAGGTTGACCAAATCGGCCCACTTCTTGCCATTCAAATTGGGTTTGTCTACCGAGAAGCTATCAGAGATGTATATGAGGCAGATAGTCAGACTTCATGGGATTCCAGTGAGCATTGTATCGGACCGGGACAGTCGTTTTACTTCACATTTCTGGAGGAGCTTGCATATTAGCTTGGGCACTCAGCTCAAGTTTAGTACTGCATACCACCCGCAGACAGACGGACAGTCAGAGCGGACCATTCAGACGCTGGAGGACATGCTGCGGACTTATGTCTTGGACTTTGGAGGATCTTGGGAGAGTCACCTGCACTTAGTAGAGTTTGCATACAACAACAACTTTCAGGCCAGCATTGAGATGTCCCCTTTCGAGGCACTGTACGGACGTAGATGTCGTACACCCTTGTCTTAGGATGATGTTGGGAAGCGAGTTTTATTGGGGCCTGAGATGGTTGTAGATGCAGCAGAGAAGGTGAAGCTTATCAGAGATCGGCTTCGCGTGGCGCAGGACAGACATCGGCACTGGGCCGATAGCCACCGCAGACCTTTGGAGTTTGTGGTACAGTTTAGAGATAGGATTAGAATTAGGTTGTCTTGTTTGTGTTTTGTTAATCATGTTTGTTTATCATAATTAAATTGAGACCTTGTTTGTGATTAGGTCGGAGACCAGGTATTCTTGAGGATATCTCCGACACGTGGCACGATACGTTTTGGTGGAGGTGGGAAGCTTAGCCCGCGTTTCATCGGCCCTTTCGTTATCAGTGGGAGAGTCGGTGACGTGTCTTACAGGCTAGACTTACCACCAGTATTGGTTGGAGTCCACAACGTATTTTACGTGTCACAGTTGAGATGGTACGTGGCAGATCCTAGCCATGTACTTGATCATTCCGAGATCGAGGTGGGTCCTACTCTTCATTATCCAGAGCAGCCTGTTGAGATTCTGGATCGACGGGAGAAGGCATTGAGGAACCAGACGATACCTTTGGTCGTGTCGCATGGAGGCATCATTCTCCAGGAGAGTCCACCTGGGAACGGGAGGATGAGATGCGCGAGCGATACCCTTATCTATTTGTACCTTGAGGTATGATTTCTATCCTTCGCATCAGTTTCAGTTTTGTCTTTAAATTTCGAGGACGAAATTATTGTTAGGAGGGTAGACTTGTAACACCCTATTTTCTGAAATTGGGGATTTTTGAAAATTTATTATTTTTTATTAATGGTGTTTTAGGCATAATATGAATTATGGTGATTTTTAGTGTAATTAAAACCATTTTCTTAGTCATGACTATTGACTTTGTGACTTACTAGCAAAACCTTAGTGTAAACCCTAGTTTTTCTTAACCTAGAAGTTGTCATGACCATGTGAGCCTAGCCATAGGCTTAGAACATCAAATTAGTGATTTTTGCCAAAAGGGTATTTTGGTAATTTACTAGACTTTATTTGAGATTATGTGATTTTAATATTATTTAATTCTTGTTAAGTACCATGATTAGTCACTAACCTATCTTACCCTAATCTAGAGGTTAGCTACTAACCTAGAAGTTAGAAGATGGAAATTTAGTCAAGGGTTAAAGTAATGGAAATATCTTAGAATGCACTTTATGGATATTTTGCTTGAAACCCTCAAAAGTATCCCAACTTTAGCACCAAAGTCTTGCCTTCACCATGAAGGAAAGGGCAAGGACACCCCCCATGCCATGGCCGGCCAAGGACACCCCCCTAGCAGCCACTCCATCCTATATAATTCCATTGCATCATTCATGAACAAATTTACATGAATTTTAATCCTACAAAATCCCATTTTCTTCAAACACCCACAACTTGATCAATTTTGATCCAAATTCACTCTAATCTTTTGCAAAACATCAAGGGTGCTAAGGGAGGCTAGCAATCCAGAATTTGGAAGCTTTGGACATCACCAAGTTGAAGGAAGCACACTCCCTCTTTATTGATTTTCCTTGGAATTGCACAAATAGGTAAATGCCCTCAAACTTAGTTAAAACTCTGTTTTTTCTTCATAAATGCATGCATATAGGACTACCATAATTGTGGGTCAAGTTTGGTGGAAATTAGAGTTGGTTTGGTGTCCGTATCGGACACGTATCCCACTACCAAAATAAGTCATATTACCGACGAAATTAGCGACGTTTTAAGAAAACGTCGCAGGGAAAAAACAATTTAGCAACGTTTTTTTATTACGTCACAAAACGTCGTTATTAGCGATGGACAGCAACGTTCTGCGACGTATTTAAACTACGTTTGCGTTTTAAACAGATAACGTCGCGTATAAGTCGGTAAACGTCGCTAATATTAGTGATATTAGCGACGTTTACCGACGTATATGTTAATTCATCGCTAATATCACTTATACTAGCGACGTTTACCGACGTTTTTGTGTGACGTCGCTAACTTGTAAATATAGGTCAGGTTCAATTTTTATTCCTCCCATTATTTTCCTCCCAATTATTTTCCTTCCCCCCCGACCCCGAGCCGGCTTCCCCCACCCCCTCGGCCCCCGACCCCCACCGACCTTCGGTGACCGCCGCTCTCCTCCTCCGGAGACCGTCGACCCCCTCCTCCCCCTCCACCGCCGCTCCCCCTCGCCGTCGCCAGAGCCAGCTCCAGTTCGCCAGAGCCAGCTCCAGCCACCTCCACCGTCGCTCCCCCTCGCCGTTCGCCAGAGCCAGCTCCAGCCACCTCGACCGCCGCTCCCCCTCGCCGTCGTCGCTCCCCCTCGTCGTCACGGTCAGGTAAACCCTAACTCTAACCGGCTCGACACCTCAACACGAGCCTGTGCACGTTTCTTGTTTGGACACCTCGTGTCTAGTTTGCTAGACACGAGACACCCCCCTGACATATGTATAAACCTTGTGCACACATTAATTGATATGAATTTGGGTTTTTGATTCGAATTGAGGGTTCTTCACATATTTTCTGAAACTGTCCAGTTTGAGCATTTTCTAAAATCTTTTAAGTAAATTAAATTGTTAAATAATGTAGATTCATGATGTTTAAGATGTATACAATATCTGAGATGTTAGTTTACATGGCCGAGGTTCATGGAATGCAAGTTTGGGTTGTATTTATTCAAATTTGGGTTCGAAAAAGGGATTTTCTGATACATGTATTGTTCTTTGTGTTTTCAAGAGTAAAATTGATAATTAAGATGCTAATTCATATAATGTAATATTATTTACTGTAGGACATTGAAACTGAGTAACTGCCCTCTATATTGTTCAGTCCCCTTTCTTAGTTGTTCAGTCGACTTCTAGGTAGGTAAAGGCCACTTCTTAGATGTATCATTTGATAGAAGGGAGAGGGGGCATAAGTGTTCAGTCCTTGTTCAACTTATGAACATGTATCAGTTCCAAAGTTACTAGTATCAGCCATAGTCAACCATAGTATCTTTTAGATTAGGATTTGGGTGTTAGTATAGAAAGGGTAGAGCACTGTAATAGATGAGAGAGGGCCATGTGTATCTGTATCGGACTATCGCTATCGGTATCGAACTATCGCTATCGGTATCGGACTATCGCTATCGGTATCGAACTATCGGTATCGATCGAACTATCGGTATCGGACTATCGCTATCGGTATCGGACTATCGCTATCAGTATCGACCGTATATACTTAGTATCGGGCGTAGCGGATTAGTATCGATCAGTATATAGGTTTGTGTTAAGATCAAGGTTCAAAGTATCGGTATCGGAATAGTAGGCCGAATAGGAGGCCGAGATAGTCGAATGAGAAGAAGGGAAGAAGGGAGGAGCAGATGGGTCCAAAGCCATGGTGGAGGAGGAGAAGTAACATGAGAGCAGTTTCTGCCGTAACATCTCCTGGCCCTGCTCTCATGTTACTTCTCCTCCTCCACCATGGCTCTGGACCCATCTGCTCCTTCCTTCTTCCCTTCTTCTCATTCGACTATCTCAGCCTCCTATTCGGCCTACTATTCCGATATACGTTTGATACGGTCTACCTAACCTATATACTGATACTAATTTGATACTCTCTGATATTAAGTACATCCGGCTTACTAGCTAGCGGATCCACCAGTTACATGATTATATACTAATTATGTTTAGTTTGTCTTACGATACAGATTTTCACATCCAATGTAATCCAGTTGACCAATGTAACCCAAGATGTTGTCTTATTGATCTAGTTTAGCCTTGTTTTACTAGATTGTTGATCGAGTTGACCAATAGTTGACTTTGACCTTGATTGGCCTAGAAATCATATAGAATTGCATGTAGACTTCTTTTATTTTATATTGACTTCCATGATATGACAGCTCCTCAAAAAAAAGAATCCTCTACTAGACATCGCACTCTCCTTTTCAGAACATCAACTAGTATTACTACCTTGATGTATATATAAAGTATGCATGTATAATAGTAGGTAATGATATACAAAACTGAAAAGATAAATGCAATGCATGAATGAATGGATGAAAAGATAAATACAATCCATCGGAAAAGCTTTGACACTTGCATATCATTCACTACCTTGATGTATCTATCTTACAGAATTATGGAGCTGAATTACTATCTGCGGAATCGTACTTGGATGTACAACCGTCATCCTGATGACATGTGCGGTGTGCGGGATGAATTCATAGAGGGTGTACACCAGTTCCTGCAGTTTGCCAAGGCGTTCCCTCAGTACATGGACGGTACCAAAATTAAGTGTCCGTGTGTGAGATGTCGCAACTTGAAATATCATCCAGAAGTGGATGTCACGTATCATTTGTACTCGAAGGGTTTCACGCCGAATTACTATCAGTGGAGCGAGCACGGAGAACTTGTGTCTTTAGCATCGGAGTACGAGCCTTATGTGGATGTCCACAACAACGCTCCTTACGACGATGGGTTGGTGAACATGGTTTTTGACGCGGCCGGGCCTAGTTTCGATCCGGATGATCATGATGCACCTGAGGAGGCACCGAACCCCGATGCTGCACAGTTCATGGAGTTGCTGGAGAATGCAAGGACTCCATTATATCCTGGTTGTGAGGATCATTCACCGTTGGAGGTGGTTACAAGATTGTTGAGCATCAAGTCCGATTTTAACATGTCGCAAGATTGCTACAACCGTATTATGGAGTTGCTTATAGAAATATTGCCTGAGGGTACGAAGTTGCCTAAAGACTTCTACCGGTCTAAGAGGATGGTTAGATCGCTCTGGATGGGATATGAAAAAATCGATGCCTGTCGCAACGGGTGTATGTTGTACTACAAAGACGACAAGGATGAAGACGCCTGCAGATTTTGTGGTGTCGATCGCTACAAGGCCTGTGGTAGAGGAAAGTCTGTCGGTGCCAGGAAGCCTACCTCTTCGATGCACTACTTGCCGTTGACGCCGCATTTGCAGCGGTTGTTTATGGTGAAGGAAACTGCAAAAAACATGAGTTGGCATGAGCGGGAACATACCGAAGGAGTGTTGGATCACCCATCTGATGGAGAAGCATGGAAGCACTTTGATCGAGAGTATCCAGATTTTGCTTCTGATCCGCGTAATGTTAGATTGGGTCTCTGCTCTGACGGTTTTACCCCATTCAGACTTTCGGAATCCCAGTATTCGTGTTGGCCTGTGATCGTCACCCCGTACAATCTACCGCCTTGGATGTGCATGAAGACTCCATATATGTTCCTCACCATTATTATCCCAGGTCCGAACAATCCGAAAAGGAACATCGATGTTTATTTACAGCCATTGATTGATGAGTTGAATCAGCTGTGGGAAGTAGGTTCCAACACGTACGATGTATCTAGAAAACAAAATTTCTAGATGCGGGCAGCACTTATGTGGACCATCAACGACTTTCCGGCCTATGGAATGTTATCTGGATGGAGCACGCATGGTCGTCTTTCATGTCCGTGTTGCATGGACGACACTAAGGCTTTCCGTTTGAAACACGGAGGCAAACCGTGCTTCTTCGATTGTCATCGACAATTCCTGCCGAAGGATCATCGTACCGGAGGAACAGGAATGCTTTTCGTGCTGGCGTTATGGAGAAGGGTGATCCACCGACAAGGTGGTACGGAGCCACGATATGGAAGGAGGTTAGAGATTTACCAAGTGCTATTGAGCAGCCTGCTACGGGCTACAAGTGTGACGGATTTGGTCGCACTCATAACTGGACGAAGAGGAGTATATTCTGGGATCTGCCATACTGGAGCACCAATCTGATTAGACATAACCTTGATGTCATGCATATCGAGAAGAATGTGTTTGACAACATAATTAATACTGTAATGGACGTAAAGGGGAAGACGAAAGACAATCCTAAGGCTAGATTGGACTTGAAAGAAATATGTAGACGTCCTGCATTGCATTTGATAGAGGACGGGAATGGGAAGTTGAAGCAGCCTAAGGCAATTTTCTCACTGGAGAAGGAGGATAAAGTGAGGCTTTGTAGGTGGATTCAAGGTCTAAAATTTCCAGATGGGTATGTTTCAAACTTGAGAAGATGCATCGACCTCAAGGAGAACAAACTGACAGGTATGAAGAGCCATGATTGTCACGTATTCATGGAGCGGTTAATTCCGATTGCATTTCGGGAATTCTTACCGCAGGCAGTTTGGGATCCATTGACGGAGCTTAGCATATTCTTCAGGGACCTTTGTTCTAAGAAATTGCTCGTTAATCGTCTAGAAAAGCAAGAGAAGGACATTGCGGTAACACTGTGCAAGCTAGAGAGGGTGTTTCCTCCTGGATTCTTCGACTCTATGGAGCATTTGCCGATTCATCTTTCCTACGAGGCACGTGTTGGTGGACCCGTCAAATATCGATGGATGTACCCGTTCGAGCGACATTTGAATCACCTAAAAAGAAAGGTAAAAATAAGGCTCGGGTCGAGGGTTCTATTTGTGAAGCCTATATTCTCGAGGAGATTACAAATTTCTGCTCCTCCTATTTCAAACCTCATGTTGCTACGAATAGAACGAGGGCTCCGAGAAACGACGACGGATATCAAGAATTTAATGATAGAATACTGAAAGTATTCAATGCGTCCGGAAAGCCTTCGGGAAAAATGAAGAAGAGATATTTGAATGACGAAGAGCTAAGGGCTGCTCAGTTGTATGTATTACTCAATTGCGACGAGGATGAAGTGGAGAAGCTAGAGGGGTAAGTAAGGAATGATGAGTTTACGTCATCTCAATGTAATAGTATAAGCTAATATTATTGTACTAATCGTTCTAATGCTTCGTTGTTTTCCAGCACATATAATGATGAGTTGAGGCTGGTTAGACCCTACCTAACAGACGAAGCATTAGAACAAGAAATGAGATGTCATTTTCCTTCTTGGTTGAGCGAATATGTAAGCAGCTCGGTAATATTTACTGGCCTCTTCTAATGCAACTGCGCAATAAATAACTTATTATCTCTTCTTTGATATTCAGGTCGATCGTCTAATTTCACCCGAGATTGAATTAATTAGAACTCTTGCCAAGGGACCAATTACTTTTGTTAAAACATGGCCAAGTTATTGTGTCAATGGCTTTCGGTTCAAGTCGACAAATGCTCCGATCAGAGACAGCTTCCTGGATCTTGATTCCACGAAGAACAGTTGTTTGTGTATCAAGTCTTCGAACTACAAAGACGTCGATCCAGGAAATGATTTCTTTGGCATCTTGCGAGAGATTGTGGAGTTGTCATATAATTATGGCAGAGAACCTGCAAAGATCGTATTGTTCAAGTGTGAATGGTTCGATCCGATTGAAAATTAAGGCTGGAAAATTGACAAGCATGGTCTTGTGGATATAAACTACAAGCGTAGATATCAATGCTACGAACCGTTTGTCCTAGCAACTCAGGCTCAGCTCGTGTACTTCACAGCTTATCCGAGACGGGGAGCAACGAAGTCTGACTGGTGGGCAGTATGCAAGACTAAAGCTAGAGATACTTTTGATGTTGATGAAAAAGCTTACCAGGAGGACGAGCTACCTCCTGTAACCAATATTGTCGATGTGGACTCCACGGAAGTTACGCATTACACGACACATAATGTAGAAGATGTAGAATTATCCGAAGAGGAAGACGAAGCCGACGAAGGTGAAGACGAAAGTGAAGATGAGGAGGAAGAGGAAGATGAGGTCGAGGAAGACGAACAAGATGATTATTCTGAAGATGATTGAGAGAGATATACTTATCTGAACTTAGATGTTTCTTCTAGAATATATTATCTGGACTTAGATGTTTATTGTAGAATGTATCATCATATGTTACCTTGGTTATTATCTTTGTTGTACTATCATATTTCTGGTCTCTATTATTTGTTGTACTTTCATATTTCTAGTCTCTATTATTTGTTGTACTTTTATATTTCTAGTCTCTATTATTTCTTGTACTATCATATACTGTTATCAGGTATGGCAGGTCGTCGCGGAGCGTTACGAGGGACACGACGAGGACATGATCCTCCAGTACTTCCTACAGGTACTGCTAGAGGACGGAGTTTTCCTTTAGTACCTCCTACTGGTACCGGCTCTGGATCTTCGTCGTCGATTACTCCTCCATATCGGACAGTAGCTGGGCCTGCTGGGACGACATCACGTGGCATATCTCCTGGGACGAGTAGTTCTAGGCCTGTTGAGAGTGCTCGCCCGTCTAGCGTTCCTGATGCTGATACGACGATGGAGACGGATGAGCAGATGGCGGAGGCCACGCCGACGGCCGAGAAGGATGCGCCGACGGCCGACCAGCATCATGAAGATGATGCGTGCGCACCTCCGGAGGAGGGGAGGACGGAGATCTGGGCCGACGGTACAAAGTAGGTATTTTGGTTTATGATTTTTTTTTCTGTTTTTATCATAAATTAACTTTTTTCATGAATATTATATGTCTGTATAGATATCGTCCTCCAGGGGTACAGAGACGCCTAGGCGATATGTTGAGGCATAATTATGGTGGTCCCTGGATTAACTACTCTGATGCTCCAGACGAAAGGAAGAACTACTGGTTTACGCGCTTCAAGGTTAAAATAGATTTATTTTTAACATGAATCATTTAATTTATGCATATTATATATAACTGATAAATATTTGGTTTCGTACTGTTCTAGGATATGTTTTACTATCCACCGCACCGGGCCGAGCTGATCGAGGGAATGTTTCCTTCCGTCGCTGCTAAGCTGATCCGCGACTCTATTAATGATCAGAAGGAACATGATCGTGCCGGAAAGCCGATCAAAGGTTGGATCACCCCTGATCAGTGGAATGCGATGAAGGCTCGATTCAACGAGCCAAGGTACAAGGAGAAGTCGGAGAAGGCTAAGGCGGCTAGGCAACATGCCTCGAAGTGGTGCGGTGGGTCGATTCCGATGACGGAACATTTCCGTCGTCTGGTATGTCTTTCTCTTTTAGAAATATTATTTTAATGCAAATCCGATAAATTATTACTAAGATAATATATTTAATTACAGGTAAGGAAGGTCGGTAACGCCGACATGGTGACCGTCTTCCTGGCCATCCATCGGAAGGGCGGAGTCCTTATTGACGAGAGGGCCGAGCAGACCTATGTAAGTATTACAATACGTTATCTTAATTTAATACTTCGTGTCAATTTTAATATAACTTAGTAAATATGATGCAAATAAATATTCATGAAGTTAGTAAAAATAAGTACATTAATTAGAAATTAGAAATCATAGAGTACTATCCATACTTTCTAGGCCGAGTATAAGAGGCTGCGGGAACGGGCGACTGCTAGTGCACCTGATGCAGGAGTGGCCGGTACTTCCTCGCAGCCCACTCAAGCTCCGTCGGAGGACGAGCTGTGGATGACCGCCGCTGGTGGCCTCCATAGGGGTACGTACTACGGTACGGGATCCTATGGCGCCCTAGTTGCGACCCAGTCCTCTAGGACATCTCCTGCTAGTGTGCATGGTCCACAGCCGTCCCAGGAGTCTGCCCGAGTGCACCAGATGATGGAGTCTCTCCGTGACGACCTGCTACGACGGATCGAGCAGCAGTCTCAGCACCCTACGGACGATCCTGCGCTGATAGCACGATTGGATGCGCTCGACCGCGCCATTATGGGGCTCGTAGAGACGACTGAGAGGACAGAGCGCACCGTTGGAGGGTTAGAGCGCACGGTGACGGAGTTGCAGACAGGACAGGTGACCATGGCCGAGAAGGTGAGATTGGCGCAGGATTCGATGGTCCAGAGCACTGGTAGAATGTTATCTATCATGGATTCATACAACCAGCGACTTACAGCGTTGGAGCATGCTGGTACGGGTGTGCCTTCATCGTCGTCGACTCCGCCGCCTCCACCGCCTTCTTCTTCGACACCGACTCCACCGACGTCACAGCCTGGCGCTCCATCTGTATCGATTTCACTTGCGGAGTATGAGGAGTTGTTATCCCTTCGTCGCGGCGGTGCCCCTCCTGCACCAGATCACTAGTAGTCCTAGTTAGGACTTTTGTTTGTGTTTGTATCATCATATGTTTGTGACTTATGATTGGATGTTTGGATTTGAATGTTATTTGTGTTTGTATCGATTTGACTTGTGACTTGTTTGGATTGGATGTTTGGATTGGATGTTAATTCCTTCGTCGATAAATGTTAATTGTGTTTGGATTGGATGTTAATTAAATTAGATTAAAGCTATATGTGTAGCATCTTGAATTGTGAGTGGGGGTTTGAATGCGCTGGGATTTGGAATTGTGAGTGGGGATTTGAATGTGTACCTATATGTGTAGCATCTTGAATTGTGAGTGGTAATATAGAATCTGTGTTTTATTTTTTTTATTTTTTTTACAATTTTAGCGACGTTTAGCGACGCTTACTGACGTTTATCGACGTCATTTTCCGACGTTTACCGACGACAAGCTGCAAAAAAATACATTTTTCCGACGTTTTTCCGACACTTACCGACGACTAACTGCAAAAAAATTACAGGTCTCCGACGCTTTTCCGACGTTTACCGACGACTAGCTGCAAAAAAATGTATGGACCTTTACCGACGTCTAGCGACTACATTCACGTCGCTATATTACCGACGAAACGACGGTAGACGTCGGGAATTATTCCAGGACATTACCGACATGTAGCGACTACATATACGTCGCTAATATACCGACGACACGACGGTAGACGTCGAGAACTCACCGACGTACAGTTACGTCGCTGGATGTCGGTAATGGCGACGTTCAGCGACGTTTTTGTAATCAGCGACTAAGGAAACGGCGACAAAACTTAGACGTCGGTAATTGCGTCGGTGCTTCATATTAGCGACGGATTTTATTGTTTTAGCGACGTTTTTGGGCGTCGCTAAAACCACTTATTTTGGTAGTGTCCTAGCCTACAAACCCTTGTTTGGTGAAATGTCACAGAGGATCTGTTTTTGTTGAAATGTAAAACAAATTACACTTTCATGTAGCCCTAGACATGTAGGTCACAGACCAACTTGACTGAGCACGTTTTCGTGCCGTGTCCGTGTCCAAAATGGACACGAACCCGCTGCACGAGCACGCGCGCGCATGCCCTGCTACCACACCCTTCGTGCTCACTGCACAGAGCACTAGGACACGTGCAATTTGACTCGAACACGGGGGCAATGTCTGCGAGCATGCCCCCAAAGTTTGGTGTCACGTCGTGTCGTGTCGAGTGAGAAATCTCATTTGCACTGGACACGCGCTGTCAGCGCACACGCGCGCGGGGGCCGACTTCGCGCGTGTTATGTCGCGCGGACACGACACCTTGGCACCTCGTGGTGACACGAGCGTGTAGCCCATCATGTGGCGTACACAAGGACACGAGCACGAGGTGTGTCGTGTCTTGTGTCGCGAGCACGAGACGTGCAACCGCGTGCACGACGCGGTCGAAACGTGTGTATCAGTCGTATTTTTCACGACTGATACGGGTTTCGTATCGTGTCCAGGAGTGTCGTGGATACGTGTCAGTGTGTGGATCGTGTAGCCCTATATGTGGGCTACACGTGTGCATGACCACGAGACGTGTCGTGTCTCGTAGTGTGTCCACGAGCGTGAGGAACGCGTGCACGACGCTGTGTACGCGTGTGTGTGTATCAGTTTACCCGAGTAGGTTTTTTGTGAGTTTGGACACTTCAAACCGTATCGTGGTGTCGTGTCAGGCACCTAGGACACTAGGGTACACTGTGGGACTTTGTTACCAACCAATGGATTCGAGCATTAGATCGGTTTTTCGTGTGAAATCGGGTTTACCCTGTTTCCTGTGCACAGTCCACTATTTTCCAGAATTTGGGTTATTACCAGTTTTGCAAAAGTGAATTTCAAATCTAATTTTAATGTGATTGATACATGTATTAGTGTGTTTTTAGTATATGAATACGTAGTATATATGTATGTGTGTGTGTAGGTGAGGTTTGAGGATGTATAGTTGTGTATATATGTAGTTGTGTATATATATACATATATATATGTATATATGTAACTGTGTGTGTGTATTTAGGGACCATTCCTGTTCCAGGAAAACTGGAACCCCCTCCCCTTTCTTCCTGTTCAGTCTCTCTCTCTCACTTCCCTTTCTATATATATATGAATCACATATATGTTTATATATATATATATATATATATATATATATATATATATATATATATATATATATATATATATATATATATTAATACATATATAAAAAATATATATATATATATATATTAATACAATATATATCAATATATATATATATATATATATATATATATATATATATATATATATATATATATATATATTTTATATATATATATATATATATATATATATATATATATATATATATATATATATATATATATATATATATATATATTGATATATATTGTATTAGATTATACATAGTGTTATATATATATATATATATATATATATATATATATATATATATATATATATATATATATATATATATATATAACACTATGTATAATCTAATACAATATATATCAATATATATATATATATATATATATATATATATATATATATATATATATATATATATATATATATATATATATATATATATATATATATATATATATATGTGGGTGATTGTATTGTATATAGTTATGCCTATATTGATATAATATATAGGTAGTAGATACACTTGGGTATATCTATATATATAGTTATATATATAATAACTTACTAAGTATAGGTTATATGGAAACCTATGACAATAGCCTATGGCCAAGATACTAGCCTATGGCTTTGGGGCTAACCTAATGACCTAAAACAACTACTAGTTGGCCCTTATTGACTAAAGGTCGACCAAAGTCAACCTTAAGTCAAATTTGACCTAGTTAACCTAGAATTGACTAGGAATGACCTAAAATAACTAGTTTAACTAGTTTGACTAAAATCCTAACTAGTTTGACTAGTGTTGACCTAACTTTGACTAGTTTGACTTTAGAGTTGACCAGAGTTGACCAAGAGTTGACTTTTGACCAGATTGACCTAGAATCATGTAGTATGCATAGTAGACTTCATTTTTACTATTTAGAATACATTGTGACTTGTGTTGCTCTGATCAGGAGCCAGACACCTCTCCTCAGACAGCATATTCTCTACAGACATTCATACAGCAGGCGAGTACATTCTCTGACCGTTTCATACTTGTTCAGGCTTTACTTCTCGCTCTAGATTACTTTACTTGATGCTGTCACATTGGTAACACGGATTAGTACTATATGGATCTTTACATGAGATGTTATCCCTCTCGGGAGCATCGGGTACTTCATGTTACGTGTGTTTCACTATCATCATGTACTCCTATGCTTCTATTATTCATGTGTACTCATGTGATCATGTACTCTTATGATTCACTGAGCCCTCATGTATAACTTCACGTATACTTATTTATGAGCCTCATGTGAAGTAATCATGTATAATAACGTAACTTGTCTAGATCCTTGTGTATTGATTGGGGAAACGGGGGAGTAGAAGTAGACATGTGAGTAATTCCAAAGTAGTGTAATCATGTGCAAACTCAGTAGTGTAATCATGTATAAATTCTAGCCATTCATATGCCTATCTTGTACTCTACATCACTAGTCACTTACAGTTCTCTATATACAGTAGATATTTCATTACAGCTATCTCTTTTACAGCGTATATTTCCTTTCAGCATTTCCTGTATCTTACTCTATTGCCTGTATCATATTTCCTAACCTGATATGAACTGTGTGAGATGTATTGTGCTCGTTCCTGTCCTGACTGGACCTGTTGAAAATATTACAGAGGATGAGGACGAGGCATGGGTGACTACATATTATGGAGCAGGACTAGATGACACTTGTATTGAGGACCCTCAGCAGGATCCACCTACAGCTGAGGATGTTGCTCCAGTAGTCTAGACCAGTTAGCTAGACAGTCTTTTCTACATTATATTTTGTCTCACATTCTGAGTTGTATTTTGAGATGTGGAGATGTATTGACTCTTAGACTTATTGTATTATGAGTTGTCATTCTGGATGTTATGTATCCTAGACACTTAGACTTATTTCATCTATGCTACTGTTCTTTTTGAGTTACTATCTATCTATCTATCTGTCTTTCATCTTCTACCTTAGATGTGATTGAGACTGTATGTTGTGATGTTACCTCCATTCGGAGAGTATAAACTGTACAGGTACCTTTATATTGTTAGATGATTGACCTAGGACAGCGTTCTACCGCCGACACTGCGGCGTAGGCTGGACGTACCCACGTCTCGTGCCCTTACTCTAGGGTGCGGGTCGTGACAGTAAGTGAACAATGTGTCAAGTGTGATAGTGTCAACATAGTGTAAGGGGGTACATGAGGTAATATAGGATTTGTGTTAACATAGAACATTACATCTCATTAACTTGTATATTGCATACATTACATCTATTATTACATTACATTCATGCTTGCATTCATTCATCATTCATTATTCTCTTGCACCACTATATGCACCATACATTACATACTATGAAACCTACATATTCATTACAAGCCATACTTATACATGCTTACATTAGATAGGATACTTACACCTCATACATCATTTATTTAACCATTTACTCATGCTTGTATTCTCTATTTAATTATATAATGTATATACATTAACATGGGTTAAAATCAAATAGAACATTATATTACACACAAGGGTGCACAAAATGCATATGCCGAATAGTAACTCCTACTAATAATCAATACTGTACCATCTCAGCATGAATTAAAATTTAGGATTAAAGTATGTTATAGATCTATGTGTTAGCTTTTCGAAACTTTAAACGGATCGCGTTTTCGTTTCCGAAAACTCCCGGAATCGCGAAAGCACCGAGAACGCGTTTGTCTTTCGTACAGCTGACACTCAAATAATTTTCCAGAAAGTTACAGAAAGAATTAAGCCTATTAATACATGTTTTTGGAAAGCTAACTTCAATACGCTTCTTTTAAAAAAACGGGAGATTAAACCGAGCTTTGAGCTAGAAGTTATGACATTTCTAAGTTAGGGCTGAAATTAAAAACGTGGATAAAAATCATGACGGATTTGGGTAGTTTGAGACAAAAGAACACAAGTATATAACATAATATATCAAGAACTCACTCTCTACACTAATATATATATATGAGACACTATAGAACACATCTCCAATACAAAAATATGAGATTAAACATGTAATAATTCATTCATACATAACAACAACACATAGTGTATCCAAATTTGGGATTTTCCCACATGGACACAACCACAACACAAAGGACACTCCTATGACCTCCAAATGGACACAAAATGGACATAAATGGAGATACAACCATGGGGGTCATTTCTATGGGTTCAAAATAGACCTATATGCATGAGAAAATGAAAAAGAGAAGTGATTTATACCTCCCGGTAGATCGAATCGAAGAAATGCCTTTCCGGAGCGACAGCGACACGTAGAGATTCCAAAAGGACACGAACGAGCTCTGAATCCTCCCAAACTTGGGTAGCTTCCTCCTTGGCTAGAATGGAGAAGGAAAGAAGAAGATTTGGTGGTGAAATAGAATGATTTGGTGGAGAAATTGCTAGGGATTGCTCTCTAGGAATTTGGGGAAGAACAAGAGAGAGAGTGTGGATGAGAATAATGAAATGAACTTGAGCCTATCCTCTTCCAAAGTGGCTGGCCATATGGGGCTATTTGTCCTATTATGGTAAGGTCCAAAATGCCCCCACTAACCTATTCTATGAGTATTAGGAAAGGGCTAATTGGTTGGGGCTAAATTAGTCATTCTAAAGTCTCTAATCACACTAACCTTATCCATAATAATTAGTCTAACCTCTAACTAAAATATTTCTATCATGTGGACTAAAATTAATATCATGTGGGCCATGTCTAACTAGTGTGTGGGTCCCACTAGAGTCAAACTACCCCCGGGTCCCCGTTTCAAGTCGGATTGAGTTGAAATTCGAACCCGAGTCAAATAACCCCAAAATAATATCATAAATAATAAAATAATATCAAAATAATTCAAAGAGGTCAAATGAAAAAATATCCTTAGGCCAAAAATGATATTAAAAATATCATAATCACATGGTTAGGCTCTAGGTCAAACAGTCTCTAGGGTTTCACTAGCAAAACGTCAAAACCACAAGTCATTGATTTAAATAATTTTAAAATAATTTAAAATCACCAAAAATCATATCATGAATTATATATTATTATTAAAATAATTATAAACACGAAATTTTAAAATTACCCTCATTTGGGAAACTGGGTGCTACATTTAATGTGCAGCCAGAAGCACACGTAACTACACTTTGTGAGTGAGAAGAATTAAAATTGTGGTACAGAATTCAAGGCGTAGTCCATTCTTATATCACATTGTTATTTAACCCATGCGAAAAGATTCAAGTCGTCAGCGACATCTATCCTAATGCAAAATGGACAGTTACTGTGGGGAACGCTCAACCCTGGACACATATATATGTTGTGATATGTAGGGGATTGTTGGTGCTTTCTTTACATGGAGAGAGCTTGCTCTCAACATGCCTTGTAAATTTTAGTCCCACATCGGAAATGCACCATGAGTTATCTCAACATATATACTTGGGTGTGTTGTTGAGAGATGCACATGGGGTGGTGACCCTAAGGAGGGAACCATGTGGGTGATTTTACAAGGAGGTAAGAATAAGGCTCCAAGGATTAAGCATTAATGCTTTTGTCATTCTCTTGGATTAATTCCATTTGGAGCTAAGCCCCAAAGGGGCTTAGCGACTCGGACTCGGGCTCATGAGGCGTAATGTGGCATTTTGTTGGCGCACTTTGCACTTAGCACGTCAGCGGCCATGCGGTCTTTATGCGGCCTCATGCGGCTCATACGGTCTTTATGCGGCCTCATGCGGCACATGCGGCCATGCGGCACATGCGGCCACGGCTCATGCGGCCCATGCGGCTCATGCGGTCCATGCGGCCATTAGGCTCATGCGGCCAGGCTGCTGCTGCTGCCGCATGGAGGGATCCGCTGACTGTGCAGATTATAAATCAGTTATGGAAAGGCTGAATCAATGCGATTAAATCAGATCCTATCTTTGTGGGATTTGAATTAATTCAGATCCTATCTTTGTGGGATTTGAATTAATTTCGTGGGATTTGAATTAAATCTCGTTGCTATCTTTTGGGATTTGATTCAATCTTTCCATAACTGAAGGGGCGGCTAGGGTTTTCCCCCCTCTCTCTATAAATACTCTCTTCTGGCCTCCTTTGTGAGGACTACGAAAATTACAAGTCAGAAAAGGAGAAAGAGAGAGAGAGTTGCTGCCGCTATTGCAAGTCCATCCGAGGAGTCAGAACAGAGGTGACTTCGAGTGTTCCACAAGTTCTTCAAACTTGCTGGTTCCTGGAAGCAGATCGTGTGGGCGAATCTTGCTTTGAGCAACGGTATTTTGACACCCCAGCAACTGTTCTTCTTCTAGTCTTCCTCCAGATTATTGTAACTCGTTCTGTCCCAATTGCAACACGTTTGCAAGGAAGAACGAGAGATCTTCTCTTCTCTATTTCCCTCCTTCAGATTGTAATTTGGCTATTTGTTTTATTGTACCATCGTAGATCTTGAATTTGATCACTGCAAAATTTTTGTGTGACATCTCAGATCTCGATTGCATCAGTTTTTACATCTTTGATCAAGCCCTGGGACTAACAATAAACATTCTGTTTAAAATAAAACAATATTAAGATACATATTCCGTGCATTGGGTGCACTGCTAGTGATACTCTAACGACATTAACGACCTACATAGATGTGGCCAGGACGAGGAGGCATCAAGAGAGGACCTAAAGTATTAAACGTAGTATTATGAAGCAGGTTATATGAAATGCCTTTTCCAGAAAGTATTGAACTTGTTTCCGGAAATAGACACAAGAAAGGGGAGTTATGCTAAAGTACCCTCCCATAATTAATGAACAGAAATAACGAAGTTGTAATAAACAAAGAACAGAGTGCTCCTCCTCCAGGTCCCTTCTACCTCCCAGATCCCCATCACCAAAACCCTCCTCCTCCTTCCGAAATATAGGGTTTCGCCATGTCCACCGATAGCTCATTTCCAGCCGCCGGATCTGTCGCCCCGGCTCAAGTGGTACTGGCTCGTCCACTCTACCGCCCCCCACCCCCCCCACCCCCCACCCCAACTTGTTCTCCAAATTCACAAATTTCTCCAATTTTTTGTAGGTGGGGAACGCGTTCGTGCAGCAGTTTTACCATATTCTCCACCAGTCCCCTTCTCTCGTGTACCGGTTCTACCAGGAAGGCAGCCAGCTTGGCCGGCCCGGCCCCGACGGGACCGTAAATTCAGTCTCCACCATGGATGTAAGCAAATAAGTTGGATGGGAGGAGTGATGGGTTGTTGGAAAAATCTGACTTTGATTGGTTTTTTCTTTGTGATGTTTTTGATGGGTTTCAGTGAAAAAGAAATTGATTTTTGATGGGAGTTTGGAATGTTTAGTGGAGCGGATTGTTACGGACTTAGTGTTTTTGCTAGCACTTCGTCCCGTGCGGCACACTGTCTTTTCCCTCAAAGACCCGTGCAAGCCTTCCCAACCCGACTTAGCTAGATCGCTAAGGAAATTAGAATAGTGGAGCAAAAAGAAGACTCGTAAGATTTCTTTATTGAATGGAAAATGCTTACAAGTTTAGGTGGTGAAGGTGGTGAGGAACAAATGAAAGCCTCCCCCTTTTATAAGTGCTCAGAGAGCTTTACATGGAAAGTCCTGGAAGGAATATTCCAAGAATTATTCTTTTCTACTATAACTGGAACGGCATATTCCAGGTTTATTTTCTAGCAACAGAAAAGGAAACTTCACGTGCCATCCAGAAGCTTTTTGGGCCTCCTAGAACGATCTTGGGCCTTCCGGAGCGATCCACTATCTTCTGGAGCCTTCCGCCATCTTCTAGAATGTTCTGGAAGCTTCCCGCATAACCTTGGTCCGTGAAAATGTTATGCAACTGGGCCTCGGGCGAGGTGCAACATTTGGGACGTTACATTCTCCCTCACCTAAGGCGTTGATGCCCTCGTCAACCATGCTCGCTGAGAAACGCCTGGATCTCGGTTTCGAACTGATGTAGCGTATCAGCACGTTCCCAGCTAGACTCACCGTAAGGCATGCCCTTCCATTGGATGAGGTACTCCACATACGGGGACACGCCTCGCCGACAAATAGTCCTCTTGTCCAGCAAGGCTTCCACCTCCTTGTCGAAGGATGTTGTCATGGTCGCCGTCGGTCGCTTCGGAACTCCTCGCTGGGGATCCTCCAAGTCTTCATGGTACGGCTTCAAGCAACTGACATGGAAGACTGGATGAATCTTCAGCTTGGCAGGGAGTTCAAGCTTGTAAGCCACCTTGCCTACCTTCTTGAGCACGGGGAAGAGACCTTCGTACTTTCGAATCAGTCCTTTGTGCACTTTCCGGAACACCTTGAACTGTTGCGGTTGTAGTTTCACCAGCACCATGTCCCCCTCCTTGTACTCGACCAGCCTTCGCTTCGCGTCGGCCCACTTATTTATCTTCCTCGTAGCCTTCTCCAGAAATGCCTTGGCAATGTCCGCCTTTGCCTTGAAACCTGAAGAGAACTAGTTGGCCGCGGGGCTTCTACTCGAGGACCCCGCATTCAGTGTGTGCGGGACAAGCGGTTGGCGACCCATCCCCAACTCGAATAGGCTGCTGTGCGACGACTCGCTCCGTTGAAGATTGTAGTAGAACTGAGCGACGTCGAGGTGATGCACCCAATCCCTCTGGTTGGCACTCACAAAGTGCCGCAAGTACTCCTCAAGTAGCGAGTTGACCCGCTCGGTCTGTCCATCCGTCTGCGGATGGAAGCTGGTCGAGAAGTGTAAGTCCGTCCCGAGGATTTTGAACACTTCCATCCAGAACTTCCCCGTGAAGCGGGGATCTCGGTCGCTGACAATGTTGACCGGGATGTCCCAAAACTTTACCACGTGGCTGATGAACAGTTGCGCGGCCTCCTCTGCTGTGCAGTCCGTTGAAGCAGTAATGAAGGTCGCATACTTTGAGAACCGGTCCACCACCACGAGAATGGACCCAAGCGCCCCCACTTTCGGCAGGACGGAGATGAAGTCCATCGATATGCTCTCCCACGGTCGACTCGGCATGGGAAGAGGCTCCAGCAAGCCCCCGGGCTTCTGATGGTCCACCTTGTCTTGTTGGCACACAAGACAAGTGCGAACATAGTCCTCCACATCCTCGCGCATGCGAGGCCAATAGTATGTGGCCTCCAGCAGCGCCAAGGTCCGCTTCTGCCCTGGGTGTCCAGCCCACTTCGTGTCATGGCACTCCTTGAGCAGCTGTCTCCGCAAGCCACTCCACCTAGGCACGACCACCCTGTCGTCCTTGGTATAGAAAAGTCCGTCTTTCAGCCAGAACTTTCTCGTTTTGTCCTCCTTGGCAAGCTTCACTATGGCTTGTGTTAGTGGGTCCTCCATGATACCCACTCGAACACGATCCAGAATGCCCCCTTGAGCAAGCACACAGATGCGAGTTCGGCCTTCCTGCTGAGTGCATCGACCACCTGATTTTCCTTGTTGGATTTGTACTGCAACACCATGTCGAATTCGGCTAGAAAATCTTGCCATCTTGCCTGCTTCAGTGACAGCTTCTTCTGGCACTGGAAGTAGCTCGTGGCAACATTGTCCGTCATGACCACGAATTTGGTGTCGAGAAGGTAGTGCCGCAATGTCCTCAAGCTATGCACAACCACAGTCATCTCCTTCTCTTGCACCGTGTAGCGTCATTCGGTATCATTCAACTTACGGCTCTCAAACACGATGGGGTGCCCTTCCTGCACCAACATCCCACCGATGGCGAAGTCGGACACGTCCGTGTGCACTTTGAATGCCTTGGAGTAGTCCGGTAGAGACAAGACCGGCTCCTCCGTCACAGCCCGCTTCAGTGCCTCGAATGCCTCCTCGCATCGGGGCGTCCAGCTCCACGTCCGATCCTTCCGCAGTAGATCGGTCAGAGGCACTGCGATGGCAGAATATCCTCGGACGAACCGCCGATAGTAGTTCGCCAGGCCAAGGAATGATCGCAGCTCCGTCGGCCTGGTGGAACCTCCCACTCCCGTATGGACTGGACCTTTGCGCCGTCCATCCATATCTTGCCATGTCCGATCCAGTGCCCCAAGAACGACACCTCTTCTTGTGCGAATGAGCACTTCTCCCGTTTGACGAAGAGTTCGTTCTCCCTCAGCACTTGGAAGACGGTCTTCAAATACGCGATGTGCTCCTCCATCGTGTTTGAGTACACGACGATGTCGTCGAGGTAGACTACGACGAACCGATCCAGGTAGGGGTGGAAGAGCTTGTTCATCAAAGTACAAAAAGTCGCAGGAGTATTTGTTAGACCAAAAGGCATAACTAAAAACTCATATGCGCCATACCTCGTGACGCACGCCATCTTAGCCTCGTCGCCCTCCGCAATCCGGACTTGATAATACCCCAAGCGCAGATCATGTTTGGAGAAGTATCTCGCGCCTCCCAATTGGTCGAACAAGTCCGCCACCAACGGAATAAGATATTTGTTCTTGACGGTTACCTTGTTTAGTGCACGATAGTCGATGTACAAACGAAGGCTTCCGTCCTTCTTCTGGAACAGCACCGGTGCACCATACGGGGCTTTTGATGGTCTGATGAATCCCGCGTCCAGCAGCTCCTTGAGTTGCTTCTTCAACTCGTCTAGCTCGGGCGGGGCCATACGATATGGAGCCATGGTGGGCGGCTTTGTGCCCGGCTCCAACTCGATGGCGTGGTCTACCTCCCTCCGCGGAGGTAGCCTCTTTGGCAACTCCTTCGACATGACGTCCCCGAACTCCACAAGGACGTCATCGATCTCAGGCGGAAGATCCCCTGTACGGGCGCCTCCTCCGTCTTAAGCACTGCAAGGTAGGTCGTCTCTCCGTGTCGCATCCCCTTCTTGAGTTGTAATACGGAGAGAGCCTTCCCCTTCGCAAGCTCGCCTCGTACAGCTGTCACCATGCACGGAGAGCTCTCCTCCATGATCCCGATGACTTCCAGATGCGGCATTGGGACCGCCTTTGCCGAAGTAAGGAAGTCCATCCTGAGGATCATGTTGAAGTCATCCAGTGGTGCTATCGTGAGACTGGTGACACCCATCCAGTCTCCCACTTGGATCTTCACTCCTTTGGCCACCCCTTGCACGGGGCGCGCCTCAGAGTTGACTACTTTTATCGTGCTTGAGTCTTTTTCTAGCACTAGACCCAAGCGTCGGACCTCTGCGTCCGAGATAAAGTTGTGGGTTGCCCCTGTGTCGACTATTGCCCTGGTGTTGTGGCCGTTGATCTTCACGTCCACGTATATCAGCTCTCGATTAGGGGTCTTGGACACTACCGCCTTGCTCTTCAAAGCATTCAGTAGGCGCTGGACACCCATGTGAGCCCCCTTCTTAGGCTCCTCGTCCTCGGCCTCCTCGTCTTGGACCGCGTTCACCCTCTTGCCTTTGTTCGGGTAGTGTCGTGCGAAGTGATTTCCTCCGCACAGGAAGCATTCAATCTTTCGCTCCATCGAAGGCTTTGCGTGCGGCTTGTCCTTCGGCGGGCCTCCCTTTCCATTGTTCTTCTTCGCTCTCCCACCATTGAACTTGGTGGTGGTCTTTTCCTTGGGCTTTGGGGCATCACTCTGTCGATACTCCATCAGCTTTTCGGCTGCCGCAATAGCCGCGTTCACATTTGACACATCTTGTCTCTGCAATTCTTGTGCCGTCCATGGTTGTAGACCCTCCAGGAAGTGGAACAGGCGATCCTCTTCGCCCATAGTGGAAATGGAAAGCATCAGACGGGTGAACTCCGCCACATACTCCTTGACAGACCCGGTGTGTTTGAGTTGTCGCAAATACCGTCTCGCGACATACTCCACGTTCTTCGGGTAGAATTGAGACTTGATCTCCTTCTTGAGATCCTCCCAAGTCTCGATCGAGCAGAGCCCCTTTTCTATATCTATGTACCTGCGTCGCCACCACAACATAGCATCATCAGAGATATAGGGACGCTGTGTCTACCTTGTCGGTCTCATCCTCGATGCGGACCGCCTCTAGGTAGCGCTCGACATTCCAGATGAAGTTATCCACCTCCTTCGCGTCCCATACGCCAGTGAAGGATTTGGGTTCTGGATACTTCACCCTCTGTGTCGACTCCCTCCTCGAAGTCGGACCACCAGCAATGGCCCTCTCGAGGACCTCCGTCTTGGTTTGTAGCTCTTTGCGTAGTTCGGCAATCTCTGCCTTAGTGGCCTTTCGTTCCTCCTCGAAATCGGCCTGCATCTCGCGGAGATGCTCTCGGAACTCCGACATAGCCGTGGCGACGTCTGCCTCCAAACCCTGGGCGAATTCCTCATGAGCCGCTTGGTTTTGCTCCACCTGAAATTCGATGCACGTCATGCCTTTCTCCAGCATCTCAATCCGTTCAGTCAACTCGCCAAGAGCCCGTTCCATCGACGGTTATTTGCTCTTGTCCTTCCTCGAGGTCTTCGCCTTCTCCTTAGGCGATGCGGGTTGCTCGTTGATGATGGCTTCGGTCGAAGACATGACGGCGATCGAACCTTTGCTCTGATACCACTTGTCACGGACTTAGTGTTTTTGCTAGCACTTCGTTCCGTGCGGTGCACTGTTTTTTCTCTCAAAGACCCGTGCAAGCCTTCCCAACCCGATTTAGCTAGATCGCTAAAAAAATTAGAATAGTGGAACAAAGAGGAGACTCGTAAGATTTCTTTATTGAATGGAAAATGCTTACAAGTTTAGGTGGTGAAGGTGGTGAGGAACAAATGAAAGCCTTCCCCTTTTATAAGTGCTCAGAGAGCTTTACATGAAAAGTCCTGGAAGGAATATTCTAAGGATTATTCTTTTCTGCTATAACTGGAACGACATATTTCAGGTTTATTCCCTAGCAACAGAAAATGAAACTTTACGTGCCATCCAGAAGCTTCTTGGGCCTCCTAGAACGATCTTGGGCCTTCCGGAGAGATCCACTATCTTCTGGAGCCTTCCGCCATCTTCTAGAATGTTCTGGAAGCTTTCCGCATAACCTTGGTCCGTGAAAAGGTTATGCAATTGGGCCTCGGACGGGGTGCAACATTTGGGACGTTACAGGATGGTGGTATGATTTGGTTGAAGTTTGCTAGAATGGTGTTTCTTGCGAGGCGACAATAATTTATGGCTTTCGATTGCAATTTGATGTTGTGGATTTGGCTTCTGCTAAAAATATGATTTTGATTAAGGGTCTGCTTGGCAATTATCGGGTAGCGGTTATGAGGGGTAGGATTTTGAGTGGTTTTAAGTAGCGGCTTTTAAACCAGTCCAACCCATGCTTTATAATATTAAGATGGATGCTCTTTTTCCTTTTGCTATGAAGTTTTCTACAAAGATTTCAGAAAGTTTTCTGTTGTTAAATTCTGTCCCCACCGTGAATCATGGATGCGTGTGTAAGATTTTGAATAATCTTTTTTTATCGATTTGTGAGTATTTCTCATGTGTATAGATACAATAGTTGAAAATTTTCCTATAATGATAGATCTCCTATAATCATGTAGTTGATAATTACAATACAGTTGGAAAATATTCTATAATGACATGTTTTCTATAATTATAAAGGTGATAATTAGAATATAGTTGGCGATTGATAAATCTTTTATAGTTGGCAGATTTTAAATCTCTTGGTCGTCATCTAACACCCGTCCATAAGCTAAAATGGAACCATAGTGAACACGAAGATTGGAACGAAGAGAGCGAAACCGCGTGTGAGGCCGTCCTTTGGTAAAGAGATCATCAACTTGTTCATCTCCAGGAATATGTATGATTGTAAGGGTGTCAGAAGCCAGCTTTTCCCTAATAAAGTGCACATCAATTTCAATGTGCCTCGTGCGAGCATTGAAGACAGGGTTAGATGCCATATACACAACACTCACATTATCACAAAGAATTACAGGAGCACATAGAGGTCGAAGATGAATAGAATGGAACAAATGAAGAAGCAACAGAAGATCTTCCCCTACAATGGCAACATTTCAATATTCTGTTTTGGAGCTAGAACGAGACACAAATGCTTGCTTTTTAGCACCCTATGTAATTAGGTTTGTTCCATGAAAGATGCAATACCCAGTGGTAGAGCGACGATCATCCGAATCATCCGTCCAATCGACATCACAAAAACCTTGTAGATGAAGATTAGCAGAGGAAAAAAATGAAGGTCATACTCAAGAGTGTCCTTAACATGATGGAGAATTCATTTTGTGGCAACAAGACGAGTGAGTCGTGGAGCATACATATATTGACACACCTTGTTCATTGCAAAGGAGATGTCTAGACGCGTAAGAGTAAGGTACTACAAGGCACGAACTATTTGGCAATAGTCACTGGCATCAACTGGAGGAGAGTCATCAATCTCAGTTGGCAAGATGAAGCAATAGGAGTGGCAACAGGTTTGACACCCTCCAGGCCAAAGCGCTGTAGAAGCTTAAGGGCATACTACATCGGTCAAAGAGAGAGTTTGGGCATTGTCTACTATACTTGCATGTCCAAGAAGAAATGAAGATCACCAAATGGTTTCAATTCAAACTGTCGGCCAAGATAGGTAACTAGTTGGATCCGCATAGAACAATTTTCAGTTAAAATGATGTCATCAACATAAATGAGAAGAAGGATCAAGTCAAAATCACTAGAGTAGATAAATAAGGATGCATCATAAGGGCAACCCATAAAAGTAACTTGTTTGAGACAATTGCAAAAATTCTAATACTAAGCACGAGGCGCCTTCTTAAGACCATATAAGGATTTCTGCAATTTACACACATAGTCTGGGTAAGCTTGATCCACAAGTCCAATAGGCTGGGTCATATATACTTCTTTCTCAAGAGCACCATGAAGAAATACATTTGTGATATCTAATTGGAATAGAGACCAATGAGGAGAAATTGCCATGGAAAGAACAAGACGTATAGTACCATACTTAGACAATGCGGTTGAATGTGTCAAAATAATCTATCTCGACTTGATGATGAAATCCTTTTGCGATTAAGCGCGCCGGTGTGTGAGATGGTGTTGGTGCGTGAGATAGGTGGGTGAAGAGAACTAGACACAGAAGCATATGGAAAGGAGAGTTCATCAAATAAAATATGGCTGAAGATGATAATTTTACCAGTAGTTGGATTGAGCTACTTGTAACCTTTGTGAGATCCATATATCCCAGAAAAATACATTGTGCTGATTTGAATGCAATTTGGATTGGCGAAAGATTGTAAGACATGGATAGTAGCTACAACCAAACTCCTGAAGAAATCTATAGTCATGTAGTTTATGAAATATCCGATCAAATGGAGCCTGATGATCAAGTAGTAGAGCAGGCAGTCGATTGATAGTATAAACAATAGTACTAAAGGCATGATACCAAAGATCCTTAGGCACATGAGAGTGAGTCATTGGAGTAAGTCCCATCTCAACAAGGTGACATTGCTTTCTCTCAGCCACGTTTTGTTTCGGGAGTATGATGCAAGATACCCGATGAGATATGTCATAATTTCGAAATTGATTTTAGAAATTATTGCTGAGGAACCTGCCACTACTATCACTTTGAAAATATTTGATATTCTTACCAAACAAATTTTTTACAAATTTTTGAAAGGACACAAATGTAGAGAAAACATCAGACTTTTGATATTAATGAAAAGAACCAAATGAAGCTACTGTAGGCATCAACAAATATAACATCAAAACGGTAACCTTCAACAGAAGGAACATGAGCTGGTCCCAAAACATCACAATGTATAAGTTCCAATAAAGAAGAAACATCATTATATTGAGGAGGAAAAGACAATCGATTACTCTTCCCTAATGGACAACTTTCACAAAAATTGGTGTGAAGAAATCTTATTATAAAGAGGTAAAACCTTGCTTAAGTAGCGTAAAAGTGCATCCGACAAGTGACCTAAGTGAGCATGCCAAGTATCTGCTGGCGCCTTTGCACCAAGGAGGCAAAGAGAAGAAACACCGGTTGACTTATTATGACTGGCAGCACAGAGAGTATAAAGATGACCATCAAGCAGTCCCCGCAGGAGGACATTTTTTGTCTCTGTGTTCTTGACCAAAAAAACCAAAAGATGTAAATATGAATATACAATAATTATCCTTTGTTAATTTTGCTACATATAACAAATTGCGATGAAGAGCATGAAAAACAGAGATATTTTTTAAGTGCAAGAAACCATATGAAGTAGATATAGAAGTAGATCCAATATGTGAGATATGCATACGATTTCCATTGCTAACCATAATATCATCAAGGCTACTATAAGAATGCATATCAGAGACAAGTGAATCAAAGGAAGTCACAAGTGAATCAGTTAAGTCATATGTTGAGTAGCACCGCTGTCAACAACCCACTAACATCATTGTAGTTGACGAGATGCATGGTTGTGAAGTCTTGAGAAGTTTCAGAAATCTTATCATGAGGAGCCTCACAAACATTGACCTTATGATTAGCACTACCACATTTGAAGCAAGTTATGCGCCTAGGAGCAGTAAGGGTATGCCCTCGAGGAGAAAAAGGAGAAGAGCGTTGGTTGTTGTTGCACCGAGAAAAGGCATTATGATGGGAGCCACGACCAAGGCTAGTGTTGCCATGGCCAAATCCACCACGTCGTCCTCTACGAACATGACCACAATATTGAGTACGAGCAAGTGGCGCACTAAGAATGGAGGTTGGTTGGCCGTGACGGTAAAACGCGACAGGAGAAGGAGAAGTTATACCACCATTAGAGGTGGATAATCTTAACTAAGTCAAGAAACAAATCAATAATTTCGTCAATAGAAAGAGAAACTAGTTGTACATTGATAGCCGCTACAGTAGGATCATACTTAGATCCAAGTTCCCGGAGAAGCCAGAGAGAAAGATCATCATCATCGACAGGTTTGTTAGCATTGGCAAATGAAAGAGCCAAAGATTTGACATGCTCAATATAATCCTCTATGGAATGAGATCCTTTGGTGATAGTTTGCAACTCGGTTTTGAGATGTTGAACACGAAACTGAGTTTGAGCACCAAAGAAAGTTTCCAGGCAGACCCACACAGAGTGAGCCGTCTCTTTACCAGCAACAAGAGACGACAAATATTTGGAGAAGGAAGAGGTAAGTCAACTAATGATCATATGATGAAGACGATCTCATTGATGCACAACATCAACATTTGTTCCATTAACATCAAGAACATGTTTGAGATTGTCGTCGAGAACGAATCTATTAGATCATAGCTCTTTTGAATAGGGATAACATGCGTTCGCCATAGAAGATAGTTGGTGCGAGAAAACTTCAGAGATAATGTCTTGTTTGATGGCAAACAATGGAGAAGATTAATTCAAAGAAGCAGAGATAACTTCAAGGTTTGATGAAGAAGCCACAGAAATAGCAATATTCTAAAAGGCAGATCTAGGCGGCGCTGGGCGACCAGTTACCGCCCAAGATTCGTCTGGAATTGACATGTAGGCGGCCATGCTTAAAAGGCGGCTCCAGGCGGTGGGGCGGCTGCCTAGGCGTAGTAGCTCAGAGAAAGAGGCGGGTGCTTAGGTCAATTTTCAAAAAAAAAAAGTCAGTCCCAAATCCGAAACCCGATAACCCGTGGCACAAAACTAGAAGCAGCAACAGCATCCAGTAGCAGAAGAAGAAAAGAAGAAGAAGAAGAAGCGACATCCAGAAGAGAAGAAGAAGAACCAGCAGTGACATCCAGAAGAGAAGAAGCAACACTAGCATCCAGCCGCCTAGGTCAGTCTTTTTCTTCTTCTTCTCTGTCTTCTTTTCAGTCTTCTTTTTCTTCTTTCACTCTTCTTCTTCGTGTGTGGTGGTGCCGCTGAAGTTTTTTCTTTTTCTTTTTCTTTTTCTTCTTCACTCTTCTTTTGCTTTTTGTAAGCTGATGAGCAGCTGAGTGCTGCAGCTGTTGCTGAAACAAAAGAACGACAGTGAGATTTTTCTTTTTTTACTTTCTGCTTTGGGTTTGCTTTCAATTTTCAATTCATTGTTGTGGGAAGAGGGTTTTGGTTAACAGTTGGCGCATTTATGGCCAGGTTGACCAAATATGTCAGTGAAATGCAGCTTTGGGCAATATCTACATCTGTGGATGCTTTTTTGTACCAATAAAAATAGAAAAAATATACAAGATATTTTGTATCTCTGGTGGATTCTTTATTATTACCATTATATGAGACTTTAAATTTGGGTATAATTTTCGATTGAACATATTTTTAATTCCTAAATATATATATATATTTTTAAAAAATTTGGCGGCCGCCTAGCGCCTTTTACAACCTTGAGAAATAGAGAACTGGATCGTAGGCTCTGATACCATGTAAGATTTTCAATAGGGAAAATTTATGAAATGCCAAAAAATTGTAAAAGTTTTATGAAAAACCCACCGCAAAATAACATTTCATCGCGTACCCAGAATTAGCGAAAAATATATAAAGGGGGTTCTGAATGACCTTTTTGCCCTTCTAATTTATTGAAAACACCCCCGAACCCTACTCTTCAAAAAATATTTCGATACTTCCTCTTCTTCCATACGCCGCTCAGTTTTGAATCTAGGTTTTCTTCTCCAAAATCTTCAAACCTTACTTCAAAAACTCATCGAAAAATTTCGGAAAGACAGACAAACGGTAAAACTGTTAAAGCAGAGGTCCAAACATCATTTTTTCGCGATTCTAAAATTTTGGAAGTCCGACTAACGGAGAAGCGGTTATATTCGGCTCCTCGGAAATACGCTCATTTTGCGACAAATCGGACCTCGTTTCGACCTCCCAGTCAAGAGTTATGGCCCTTCAAAGTTTCAACTGGTCATAAAATGCAGGAGAATGATCATTCTCCGTGGTAATATCACGGAGAATGGCCATTCTCCGTGCTAAAACCACGACGGATAATGACCATTCTTCTTGTTAAATTGACAAAGAATAGCTATTCTCCGTGTTAGAATGACGGAGAATGGCCATTCTCCATTCTCCGTCAATTTAACAAAGAGAATGGCCATTATGGCCATTCTCTTCTCCTTGTTAAATTGACAAAGAATAGTCATTCTCCGTGTTAAAATGACGAAAAATGACCATTTTCCGTCAATTTAACAAGGAGGATGACCATTCTCCGTCATTTTAACACGAAGAA
Source organism: Iris pallida (assembly GCA_029216955.1). Lineage (NCBI taxonomy): Eukaryota > Viridiplantae > Streptophyta > Magnoliopsida > Asparagales > Iridaceae > Iris > Iris pallida. Next base: position 6,125,061 of record JANAVB010016600.1, read on the forward strand.
TGGCCATTCTCTGTGTTAAAATGACGGAGAATGGTCATTCTCAGTCATTTTATCACGGAGCCATTCTCCGTGGTTTTAACACGGAGAATGGCCATTCTCCGTGGTTTTAACACGGAGAATGGCCATTCTCCGTGGGTTTTAACACGGAGAATGACCATTCTCCATCATTTTGACATGGATAAGGCCATTCTCTGTGGTTTTAGCACGGAGAATGGTCATTCTCCGTAATTTTAACACGGAGAATGACCATTCTCCATTATTTTGACATGGATAATGCCATTCTCCGTGGTTTTATCACGGAGAACCATTCTCCGTGATTTTTAACGCGGAGAATGGCCATTCTCCGTCATTTTAACACGGAGAATGGTCATTCTCCGTGTTAAAATCACGGAGAATGATGGAGAACAGTCGACAGAAACCTAAAACCTAATTTTCTGTGGAAAAAAAATTTGTCAGGAACAAAAATTCAAGAGTTTTCGTTCTTCTTTCAAAACGATGCTAACTCTTGAGGAAAAGAAGAAGATCTTCTCTCCACAATTGACCTAATTGCCGAAAAACTTCAAATCTCTCCACGATGATGATGATGATGAGCGATGATCGGAGTTCGACTAAAGAAAAGCACAGTGAACTACGAACGATCTTTGAGATCTCTGCTGAAGATGAGAGCAATGTAATTCAGATCTCTCGTGAAAAAGAAGATCAAGACGAAAATCACAATCCAAATCTGAGTTTGTGCGAAGGGTAGTTATGGTATTATAACGATGACAATTTTGTAAATACAGAGTATCTAAAGGGAATCTTGGAATATTTAACGTGGAAATATATAATTCTAGGTATTTCATAAAACCCATCCTGCTGGTGGGTTTCATACAAACCAACCCCGAAATTGGGTTTCTCAGCAATTTCCAGTTTTGAATATCTTCTTTTATTGCTTTGTATGTATTTCTCATGTGTATAAATATAATAGTTGGCAAATATCCTATAATCATGTAGGTAATAATTACAATACAGCTGGTTAATCTCTTATAATGACACGTTTTCTTTAATAATAAAGATGATAATTACAATACAGTTGGTAATTGACAATTTTTTTTATAGTTGACATATTTCAAATCTTTTGGTTGTCATCTATCAGCGAGCACATTTTGGTTAGAAAGTATGAGAAGAATGATGTTTTTTTTGTCAAAATCTGATTTTGATTCTGCATCTGTTTTTTTCCCTACAATGTGTGAAAAGAGTAATGTATTGTAACTGAGTGATTTTTATGGGAGTTTCAGAAACATTGGAATGTACAGTGAAGCAAATGATGGATTTAGCTAAATTCAATTCCGATGGGATTTCATATAAGAGTGAATAAATGATGGGTTTTAATCAAAGTTTAATATCTGTGTGCATTTTTAAAATTTAAAGGAATTGTAAAATTTATGATTGGTAAAGCTGAAAACATGATTTTGATTGGTTGTTGATAATTTTCAGAAGGAATTTCTTTTCCTTCTGACTTGGTTCAGAGTTTTATAATATTTTTCAGATATTAGCGTGGAAAGAGTGATATGATTGGTTTTAGCTAAGCGGCTGTTTGTTTTTGCCGCTTATATATGGCAACCACTTGTAAGTGGCAACAAATAAGTGTTTTTGTTTTTTTCCACTTATAAGTGACAAACACTTGTAACTGGCTCAAATTTTAGAAGTGATATTTTGTCACTTCAAAAATGAATAAGCACTTGTAAAGTGTAAAAAGTCTATTTGTCATCGTCTAATTTTTTAAAATGGCTAAAATACTCCACGTCTCGTTCATTCTTTTCTTATTTTCTAAAATAATGAAATGTTTCCAAATTGATGTTTAATGCTTCAAACTTATGTGTTTAAAGACTATTAAAAATGTTTATGTTTAACAATTTGAATTCCAATATTATCTTGATATCAATATACCATGCGAATAAATTTGATGGCATCATATGTACATATAATAACTTTGTTTACATAATGAGCTATAACAATTATATAATTGTTCTGAATACAAGGGTATAATGGTTAACTTTTGAATTATATCAGATATCTGAAACAGTTATAAGTGGCAAAAACAAACAATATTTTAAACCACTTCTACGTAGCTCCACTTGTATGTGCCACTGATAAGTGGTGCCACTTTTAAGTGAAAAAAAAAACAAACACCCCCTAACATTTTGATTTTGGTTGAAAGTGTTAGGGTTATATACTAAAAACATCACTTTTGTAGTAACGTTATTTCATTAAATTTTGAATGAGAATCATATGGGCAAATGTTTGCATATTGTATTTGTTGCAAATGTTAATGCAAATGCCTGATATTCTATATTGTAGATAATATGGTGTGGTGTCACACAGAAGATCATATTATCAGTTCCCTATGGAGCATATAAATAGTTCACAACCTAGATGGACTTGGACAATCTATTGGAAAGGTTGTAGTGTAATCTGGTATTAGTCTATCTTGACTATAGGTTTACACTAGTACACTTTGTGTGTATTGAACAGGACCACTTGAGGTTGTTCTCTTTGTACTGACTACATAAGAGAACAAACACCTCTATTATTATGGATGCTTGTGCTCTTAATCTTGATATAATAACGGACATGTATATGCAGTGTGCATTACTTTGACTCATAAAAGAGTGAGATTCATTATGGATCAACAACCTCTATGAATTGGATAATAACATTGTATGTATGATGGGTTGTTGATTATAAATGGAATCCATGTCCCGATACATCGGGTTGATGATGTCCCCTTAAGGAGTTCATAAGGATTGTCATGTAAACCCTGCAGGTGGATTATATCCGATATGACAAATAAAGTTGAGCGGTACTACTTAAGGATAAAAGATGTTGAATCAATATAGTTGTCAGTAACTTAATTTGATCGACAGACATACGATATCTTAACATGGAGAGCCAAACGAGCATATAATAAAAGGAGCCCACAAACATAATTTGGGATTAGGGAGATAGTGCAATAATAGCTCATTAGTGGACCGAGCTATTGTTAATGGGCCTAGATTGTGTGTTCGGGCTGAATACGGGATATCCAGATCCGTTAGGAGGCCTAACCCTAATTTCTCCTCATGGTCCCTGTCGTAGCCTATATATATCCTCTATTCTTTGGCCGCCAGATTACTGATCAGAAATCTGAAACTTTCTCTAAATTCGTGATTCACGTAAGGAGAGAAAGAGAGGGCTGTCAAGGAGAAGAAAAGGTTGGGAGATCGTCGCCCACACGACGTCCAACTCGAGGAAGGAATACGTGTAGAAGATCTTGGGGTCTTTCGTTCGAGATTGCCAGGAATTACTTGTCTCCTTTCCGCCGCAGGTATAATTCGTGAACCCTAGTTTTCGCCTATGAAGGGTTAGAATACGTATTAGATCTGCTTAACTTTTTATCGATCAATACGCACACCAAAGAAAGGGTCCTGGGAATCCCCAGTTCTATCAATTGGTATCAGAGCCACTTTGGATCTACGTATTTATTGATACGTCCATGTTGTCCAATAAAATATGCGCTGTGTAATAGTCGGTAGATGTAGATCTGTTCTAACTCGATTTTGCAGGCATCTTAGATCCAACTATTATGGTCCAATGCATGTTTTTGATTGTGTTGTTTAAACCACGGACATGTCGTGGATGTTGTTGTTGCTGTGGATGTAATTAAAATCACGAGGGTTGATCGTGCTTATTATTTTAATTTTTCAATCAAGATTATGTGTGAACTCCTTCGGGAGGCATAGGATTGATGTAATTTTAATTATTTTTGATCAATCGTGATGGCGGTGGTGGCTGTTTCTGACGCCGGACGAGATGCTGGTTTTAAGCAGTCCAGAGGCAGACAGATGATTTTCGATCAAGGAATCGACAGCCAAAACCTTTAAAAAAAATTGGGACGCTGTCCCGAACCCCGCGACCTGACCGGGCAGGTCGAACCCCGAATAGATCTGCGCAGCGCCAGATTTTGGATTCGGATAGTTGAGGACGGAGCAGCAAAGATGACCATAATAGTTGGATATTTTCTCTTATTTTTGTCATTTTACTTTTTTTGATTATGCATGTTTATTATTGTGTGGTTGTTTTTTTTTGAAAAACCAAGCCTACATTAATAATGGACAACATGGACATAATATCAACTAGTAGAAAAACCCTCATTGTTAAATAACTAAGTAGGAGAGGATATTTATTTAGTATAAATCCTATGGTCTCCATTAATGGTTTGTAGGTGATGTAATTATACTTGTGTGTTGGCTTTAGTGCTTTCCTCCATATCGGATGAGTATAATTATGGATCACCAGTACAAACTTTCTTAGGAATAATTGTAGAAAGTTACCTAGTATGTGTTCACTTCTCTATCTGAAGGAACTTATTACAAGGTAATGGACTTAGTATTAAGTAATGGTATACACTTAGATACAAATAATGGTATCCTCTCCATCGGAGTCACTGCTATTATTTGTATGACCAGAGTAAGACCAGCATATTAATTTTATTTGTCATAAAGTTATATTGACATGATAGTAAAATTAATAAGAAAAACCTACTTGAACAAAGTTGAATTTGTATACGTCCACACTATCGTGGCATGCTAAATTCATGATGTTCAAGGTGTTGGTGAATTTCTTATTATTGTTTTGAGGGGATTAATATTTGGTTAATTCAAAAGTTTTTTTGTCCTACATAATTTTATTTTTATGATTCTCAGGATTTCGAAAAATGGGTTCTTTCAGTCCACTTATGGTGATTCTTAAAGAAAACAAACTTACTGGAAAATGGGTTCTTTCAGTCCACTTATGGTGATTCTTAAAGAAAACAAACTTACTGGACCTAATTATATTGACTAGAAACGTAATTTGGACATTGTTCTGACTGCTGAGGAGTACAAATATGTACTTGTTGAGGAATGCCCACCTAAGCCTGATGATAATTCTGATGAAGAGGTCAAAGAGGCTTATAAGAAGTGGAAAAAGGCAGATGAGATGGCGCGATGTTACATTTTGGCATCTATGTCAAATGTACTACAACATCAGCATCAGGCCATGGCTACTGCTTATGACATGATGTATAACCTCAAGGAACTCTTCGGACATCAGAGTAGAGCAGCTAGGCAGTTTGCTATGAAATGTTTGATAAATACAAAAATGGCTGAGGGTACACCAGTAAGGGATCATGTTCTCAAGATGATGGGTCATCTGAATGAGATGGAGATCCTTGGAGCTGAAATCGATGGGGAATCCCAGGTCGATATCATTCTCGGGACTCTGCCTAAAAGTTTTGACAATTTCTGCCTTAATTACAACATGAACAAAAGGTTGTATAGTTTGGCAGAACTTGCAAAAGAGCTACAGGATGCTGAATCTCTCTTTAAGCAGAATGGTCATGTTTTTGTTTCTGAAAAGGCTTCTACTTCTAAGCCAAAAGGCGGTAAGAAGAAGAATAACATTCAGAAACAGGCAAACTCAGCAAAGAAGGACATAGGACCTCAAGGCGCGGTGAAAAAGCCGAAAGGCAAATGTTTCAAGTGCAAAGGGTCAGGACATTGGAAGACTGATTGTCCACTTCTCAAACAAGGGAAAAAGAAGGTATATCTCATTTACTAGTAGTTGAAACATGTTTAGCTGTGTTATCTACCGGCACCTGGTGTGTAGATACAGGAGCCACTAATCATGTCTGCAATACATTGTAGGGGTTCCAGAAAATCAGACGGCTCAGTGATGGAGAGATATGCTTGTTCATGGGTGATGCTACAAAAGTATCGGTCGTTGCATTAGGAGATGTTACTTTATCTTTTAGTAGAAATAAGTCTTTGACATTGAGAGATTGTCTTTATGCACCTTCACTTAGAAGGAATTTAGTTTCTGTTTCTATATTAGTTAAGGATGGATATTCAGTTTATTTTAATGATAATATTGTTATTAAAAGAATAAACATTTTATCTGTTCTGCTGCATTGGTTGATAATTTGTATGTCATTGATCCTATTTTGCCCACAATGCAACTTATGGAAATGAATAATATGTTATCTAACTTAAATAAGAGAAAAAACCTTCTTGTATGAACCAAACATATCTTTGGCACTTGCGATTGGGGCATATTAACCTAAGAAGGATTCAAAGACTGGTTGAAGATGGACCTTTGAGTTCATTGGAAGTGGAGGCACTACCAGTCTGTGAATCCTGCTTGGAAGGTAAAATAACCAAAAGGCCTTTTACGGCAAAGGGGTATAGGGCCAAAGATGTGTTGGAATTGGTTCATTCTGATTTGTGTGGACCCATGACTATCCAAGCTAGAGGTGGCTTTGAATATTTTGTCACATTTATTGACGATTATTCAAGGTATGTATACATTTATTTGATGCGCCGTAAGTCTGAGTGCTTTGAGAAATTCAAAGACAAGGCTGAAACGGAGAAACGTTATGGAAAATGTATCAAGTCATTACGATCAGATCTTGGTGGCGAGTACCTCTTTGAAGAGTTTAGGGATTATTTATCAGAGGCTGGGATTGCATCCCAATTGACTGTACCTGGAACGCCCCAGCAGAATGGTGTAGCCGAAAGAAGGAATAGAACTCTTATGGAGATGGTTAGATCAATGATGAGTTATTCGGATTTGCCAGATTTGTTTTGGGGATATGCCTTAGAGACTGCAGCTTATATTTTGAACTTGGTTCCTTCTAAGTCAGTACCTCTTACTCCCACAGAGCTGTGGATTGGGCGTAAGCCTAGTCTGAAACATGTTCGCATTTTGGGTAGTCCAGCACATGTGCTGAATGGAAAAGCAGATAAGTCGGAATCTCGTACAGAAGTACGCTTGTTTGTAGGCTATCCAAGAGGAACGAAAGGAGGTTTATTTTATAGTCCTAAGGATCAGAAGGTCATTGTTAGCACCAATGTCCGATTCTTAGAGGAAGACTATGTGATGAACCATAAACCCACAAGTAGAGTTGTTCTAGAAGAACTGAGACGTGAGACACCAATTACTTCAGTACCAACAGTACAAGAGGATGAACCACAAATAACTGCACAATGTGTCACAAATGTTACACCACAACCGATAGTGCCTCGTCATAGTGGGAGGGTTGTGATACAACCTAATAGATATATGTTCTTGGGAGAGTCGTCAGACTTCGTCCCAGAGGAACAAGATTATGATCCCTGTACCTACAATGAAGCACTCCAAGATAAAGATGCAGAGTCTTGGCAAAAAACAATGATATCTGAAATAGAATCTATGGATTCTAATCAGGTATGGGAGCTTGTAGAACCACCCGTTGGTGTAAAAGCCATTGGATGCAAGTGGGTCTATAAGATAAAAAGAGGATCAGACTGTAAGGTTGAAACCTTTAAAGCTCGGCTTGTAGCAAAAGGTTTACTCAAAGAGGGTATCGATTATGAGGAAACCTTTTCTTCTGTAGCCATGCTTAAGTCTATCCAGATTCTTTTATCTATTGCAGCTCATCTCGATTATGAGATTTGGCAAATGAATGTCAAGAAAACTTTCCTTAATAGAAGTCTTGAGGAAGACATCTATATGAAGCAACCAGACGGGTCCATTGAAAAGGGCCAGGAGCATCTTGTTTGTAAGCTCAAGAAGTCCATTTATGGACTTAAGCAAGCTTCCAGATCTTGGAACATATGTTTTGATCAGGTGATAAAATCCTATGGATTTGATCAATGTCAGGATGAATCATGTGTATACAGAAAGTGTGACAAAAACGTGGTGGTGTTCCTAGTACTTTATGTGGATGACATCTTGCTCATTGGAAACAATGTGAAGGTGTTATCTGATATAAGGGTATGGTTATCCAAACAGTTTGATATGAAGGACTTGGGAGAAGTAGGTCACATCTTTGGGATCAAAGTTCTACGAGATCGCAAGAAAATGATGTTGGGCTTATCCCAAGCTTCCTATATTGATACTGTACTAACTCGTTTTAGTATGCAAAATTCTAAGAAAGGTTTTTTACCTTTTAGACATAGAATTGCTCTATCAAAGGAGCAGTGTCCGAGGACACCTAAAGAGATAGAGAACATGAAGGCAGTTCCTTATGCTTCAGCAGTAGGAAGCTTAATGTATGCAATGCTATGTACGAGACCAGACATCTGCTTTGCCGTAGACATGGTCAGCAGATATCAGTCTAACCCAGGACAAGAGCACTAGACTGCCGTAAAGCATATTTTGAAGTACCTGAAAAGGACTAAAGAGTATATGCTAGTTTACCAGGAAGATAGTTTAGTTTCCTTGGGGTATACAGACTCAGATTTTCAGTCAGATAGGGATTCCAGAAAATCTATCTCAGGTTATGTGTTTACTTTGGGAGGTGGAGCCATTGTGTAGAGGAGTATCAAGCAAAAATGTATTGTTGATTCCACCATGGAAGCCGAGTATGTGGCAACCTCTGAGACAGCCAAAGAAGCGGTTTGGCTCAGAAACTTTCTGTTGGACTTGGATGTGGTACCTAGTTTGCCTAAGTCTATTACACTTTATTGTGATAATAGTGGTGCAGTTGCAAACTCGAAGGAACCACGAGCCCATAAGACAGGCAAACACATTGAGCGCAAGTACCACCTGATACGAGATTTCGTAAAGAAAGGAAAAGTTGCTGTGATCAAGATAGCATCAGCCGACAACCTAGCTGATCCCTTTACAAAGAGCTTACCAGCTAAGGCTTTTGACAGTCATGTTGAGGGAATGAGAGTCAGATGTGTAGCAGCATGGCTTTAAGTATAAGTGGAAGATTTGTAACAGTATACTGAAAAGCAATGTTTTGAGTATAAGTGGGAGATTGTTAGGGTTATATACTAAAAGCATCACTTTTGTAGTAACCTTATTTCCTTAAATTTTGAATGAGAATCATATGGACAAATGTTTGCATATTGTATTTGTTGCAAGTGTTAATGCAAATGTCTGATATTCTATATTGTAGATAATATGGTGTGTGGTGTCACACAAAAGATCATATTATCAGTTTCCTATAGAGTATATAAATAGTTCACAACCTAGATGGACTTGGACAATCTATTGGAAATGTTGTAGTGTTATATGATATTAGTCTATCTTGACTATAGGTTTACACTAGTACACTTTGTGTGTATTGAACAGGACCACTTGAGGTTGTTCTCTTTGTACTGACTACATAAAAGAACAAACACCTCTGTTATTATGGATGCTTGTGCTCTTAATCCGGATATAATAACGGACATGTATATGCAGTGTGCATTACTTTGACTCATAAAAGAGTGAGATTCATTATGGATCAATAACCTCTATGAATTGGGTAATAATATTGTATGTATGATGGGCTGTTGATTATAAATGGAATCCATGTCCCGATACATCGGGTTGATGATGTCCCCTTAAGGAGCTCATAAGGATTGTCATATAAATCCTGCAGGTGGATTATATCCGACATGACAAATAAAGTTGAGCAGTACTACTTAAGGATAAAAGATGTCGAATCAAATAGTTGTCAGTAACTTAATTTGATCGACGGACATATGATATCTTAACATGGGGAGCCAAACGAGCATATAATAAAAGGAGCCCACAAACATAATTTGGGATTAGGGAGGTAGTGCAACAATAGCTCATTAATGGACCGAGCTATTGTTAATGGGCTTGGATTGTGTGTTCGGGCTGAACACGGGATATCCAGATCCGTTAGGAGGCCTAACCCTAATTTTTCCTCATGGTTCCTGCCGTAGCCTATATATATCCTCTATTCTCTGGCCGCCAGATTACTGATCAGAAATCTGAAACTTTCTCTAAATTCGTGATTTACGTAAGGAGAGAAAGAGAGGGCTGCCAAGGAGAAGAAAAGGTTGGGAGATCGTCGCCCACACGGCGTCCAACTCGAGGAAGGAATACGTGCAGAAGATCTTGGGGTCGTCCGCTCGAGATTGCCAGGAATTACTTGTCTCCTTTCCGCCGCAGGTATAATTCGTGAACCCTAGTTTCCGCCTATGAAGGGTTAGAACACGTATTAGATCTGTTTAACTTTCTATCGATCAATACGTACACCAAAGGAAGGGTCCTGGGAATCCCCAGTTCCATCAGAAAGTTCATAAACTTTGAGTTATATATATATATATATATATATTTTGGAAAAAGGTAAATTTTATTCCAAAAGAGAAGCCATAATCATACAACATACAAACTGAGTGGGACTCCCACTCAACACTCATCCATTCTCTATAGCGTTCACATCAAACTCAATGTTATGGAGAATTCCAACTGGAGGTGTGACTAGTCTCTCAAAGATCCGGCGGTTTCGCTCCCGCCAAACATGCCAAACCGAAGCCGCCAGACGAACTATGGCTGTACGGAACCAGTCATGACCTCGACCCCTGCTATCTCGTATCACCTGGATGATGTCCCCAATGTATTTACCAGAGGCGCACACTCCCAATACCCTACTCTGCTCCGACCATATCTGCCATGCCAGAGTGCACTCGAAGAAGATATGTTTAATAGACTCAGGCTCCAAACAGCAAAGCACACATTTAGGGTCCGGCACTGGCACTCCAAAAGAACTCAGGCGATCCCTCGTCAATAGGCGACCCAGAAGAAGCCTGAAAACACACAACTGCATCTTCCTGGCCAGACCCTTACACCAGACGAACTTGTAATCAGAACTCAGAGGGAAAGCGTGCCGAATCAGATTGTAGCAACTACGGAACTAGAACTCCCCCGAGCCCGAAGATACTCCAGTCGGCTCCCAAATCCACCGATCCGCAGGCAAAGCCGGATCAATGACTGTAGACATAATGGACCCTCCCAGCTCCTCAGTGTACCGATAAGATTCCGGCCTCAACTCTCCATCTCGTAAGATCCGACTACACGTCAAACCACGCCTGTCCTCCGTGTGAGTCGGGGATCCCCTGATATCTAGCAACGAACGCCGATCTATCCAAGGGTCCCGCCAGAGGTCCGTACCCGACCCATCCTTCATGACCCTCCGGATAGCAGACTTGAGCACACCCCTGCGTCTCAGGACAGTCTTGAACGTAATAGAATGGTTGTTATCAGGAGAACACGTCCAAAAATTGCCCTGCTTCACGTATCTGCTGTGCATCCAGTCCGCCCAGAGCGACCCCCCGCTAATGAATCTCCAGGCCAGCTTGAGCGCGGAGGCCTCCCTGATCTCCAGCAGCGGCCTGAGCCCCACACCTCCCTCCTTCCTGGGACGGCAGAGCTGCTCCCACGAGATCGCATGCATACCCCCCCCTCCAAAGGAAATCAGCACATAGACGCTCCATTCGCCGAATAGTGGCCACCGGGAGGAGGATGGACTATAGCCAAAAATGGGCCACAGCCGAGATCACAGATCTGATCAGCTCTATGCATCCGCCAAAGGACAGACCGGCGGCTTGCCAGCCTTCTACTCTCCGTTGGACATACTCTACCAGGCCCTGGCAGTCCTGATCCCTCGCATAATTGACGGTGAGGGGCACTCCTAAATAACGCACCGGAAGATCACTCCTCGCGATACCCAGGACATCAGCCCTCTACTCCTTCTGGGAACACCGGGAACTGAAGTAGACCCGACTCTTATCCCTGTTCAGCTGGAGACCCGAGAAGGACTTCAAATCTTCCATAATACCCGCAAGCGTCTGCAACCCCATCGTCGTAGGCTGGATGAAGACTAGTAGATCATTAGCATATATAAGGTGGGTAACTGGAGGGTCCATCCTACGAAACAGAGGCACCAACCGTCCACGGTGCACTGCCAGGTCCATCAAGCAAGTAAAGTATTCCATCACAAGCGTGAACAGATAAGGGGACAATGGGTCACCTTGCCTAAGCCCACGGTTGCTCTGGAAGTACCCATAAGGAACGTCCTGGATGAGAACTGAGCAAGTAGGGGACGTGATGCACTCCCTGATCAACGCAACCCAGTGATCCGCGAATCCCATGGCAGACATCAGATGGCAGAGGAAGTCCCGATTGACCATGTCATACGCCTTCCTCATGTCCAGTTTAACACAAGCTTTCTCCCCACCAGGTCTGTTGAATCCCCTCACCATCTCATGTGCCAGGAGGCTATGCTCTGCAATCGACCGTCCCTTGATGAACGCAGCCTGGTTTGGAGAAACCAAGTCCTGCATGATTCTCTCCATCCGCCGGCACATAAGGTGTGTAATTATCTTATAAAGATAATTACAACATGCAATAGGTCTAAAATCTGCCAATGCAGTCGCGCCCTCCTTCTTAGGCACCAAGGTCAGGAAAGTGTGATTCAACTCCTTCAAAAGCTTTCCCTTAGTGAAGAACTCCTGGACCACCTCCACGACCTGAAGCTTCAGAATATCCCAATGGCGCTTGAAGAAACCACTGCTGAAGCCATCTGGACCAGGGGCCTATATATATATATATATATATATATATATATATATATATATATATATATATATATATATCGCCCAAGTGGTTAGGGAGGGGGGCTCACTTGGGGGAGGTTCCAAGTTCGAGCCCCCCCGTGGGCATGGGATGGCTGGGGCGGCCACGGTCCCAAGCTGAAAAAATAAAATAAATAAACAAATATTTTTTTTGGAAAAAGGGTAAATTTTATTCCACAATCATCGCAATAAGGTTACAACATAGAGATACAATCCCAACTCAGGGGACATTACTAGTAAACAAATATATATATATATATATATATATATATATATATATATATATATATATATATATATATATATATATATATATATTGGAACCAGGTAAATTGTTTATATATATATATATATATATATATATATATATATATATATATATATATATATATATATTGGAACCAGGTAAATTGTTTCTGGAATCGCTCCTACTGGGATTCGAACTCCTGACCACTCGGGCCGCATGCATCTCTCTTAACCACTAGGCTAGAGGTCATTTGCTATATATATATATATATATATATATATATATATATATATATATATATATATATATATATATATATATATAGGGAAAAAATGATGGGTTTAACTAGAAATTGATTCTGATTGGGCTTCATATAAGTGTAAATTTGAGGATGTTTTTTAGTTCACATTTAATGTTTGTGTGTTTTTAATGTTACAGGAATCTAAAGATAGATTGGATCTTGAGCTATAAACATGATTTGGTTGGATGTTGATTAATTTCTTATGGATTTTTTATGTGTGTGTGGTGATGTGGGTGGGTGGCTGGGAATATGATGCCTTTCAACTACTAACTTGTGTAAAAGTGTTTCTAATAATTTTCAAAAACAAACTTCAACGTTATGATGGTTGTATGTTTCATGGACACAAAAATGACATGATATGGCCATAGAGACGTGGTCATGACGATTTTAGCGTGTTCTAGTGTTTTTGGAGTTTGTGTCTTCAAACATGTCTGACACAACATGACATTGGCTTTTGGAGTGTCCTTGCTTCCTAGAGCTGGAAAGGCTTCACTTTGATGAGGCTTTCAAATATTTCAGAATAAAGTGTAAACAACAATTATGCATTTGCTATTGATGTTTTAGAAAAAATTCACATGAAGATGCAACCAAAAATGATACATTTTTTGCCCTCTAAAATGTTGTTGAAGGGTGCTAAAACTTTCCAAATCAAGTGTGGTATCATTTATTAAACAGGAAAACCTTTTGATCCTATTTTGCAAACTTTTCAGATGAAAGAAAACGATCTAATTGCTAAAAAGCATAGTTTGTAGATTTAGCTAACTGATACGATACATGCGATACCGATATGGTTTGACATCTCTTGATCCGATATCGACTGCAACCGATACGGACATTGGGGGTCTCTTTCCTAGTCAATTCGGCAAAGAAAATGAAAAAGATAGAAAATGGAAAAATAGACGCAATGATTCACTGATGTTACAGTGTATCGATATGTTTCCTTATTGATAGATTGTAACCATTACCAATGTCGAAGTTGTATATCTATAAGTAATAACATTCATCCATATTAATATTATCCCATTTAAAACTAAGGTGAAGCAACATATAATTACAAATTTTTGTCTAAATGTATCAAATATTTTCTAGCTTTTTAAAAGACTTTTTATCATTTTTGTTTCTTGAATCCTGGAATGAAAAAAATCCGATACTACGATCCAAAACCGCAGATAGTGTCATTCATCTCGATACTCATACGAAGGGTCTGATTCCAATCCTGATTCCGATACCCTTGCTAAAAAGTCATGAAAGTTTACAACATATGGTGATTTAATGTATCTTGTAGATTTTCATAAGTGCAACACTAGTGATGATTTTCTACTAAATTTGATTTGAATGTGTTTGTAGGCAATCAATCAGAAGATATTGGCAATGAATTATAGTGAGTTCGAGGCGGAGATTAAGACGGTCGATGCACAGGACTCGTTAAATGGTGGAGTGATTGTTTTAGTGACTGGGTATCTCACTGGAATGGACGAGGTGAAAAGGGATTTTACACAGTCCTTCTTTCTTGCTCCTCAGGATAAGGGATACTTTGTGTTGAATGATATATTTAGATATACCGAAAAGGGTGACCACCAGCAGGGGCATCTGGATTTGCCAAATGGAACCATTGTGCCCATTTCACCAGAAGAAGGTATATATATTATTTATGACTTAACTGTAAATTCCGACCTTTATAATGCAGATATGCTTGTTTAATTGTACATTGCAAAAGAGTTGCATCGTAATTAATACTTTCGTATCAATTGCGATCCGTTAGGTGAATTGTAAATGTGACACAAGCTTGTACAAGGGCCTTCTACCCAGTTAAATTCGATGGAAGGACAGTAAACAAATTAGAGAATTAACAAAATAATTACAAAAAGGATTGATTCATTTATTTTTAATGGTTATGCACGGTCTTTATTGTTGTTAAGATAATTTATTAACCAACAATTCCATTTTTTAATTCTAAATCCCTGTTTTTAAGAGGAATTTTTGAATTAGTAAAATGCTTGATCCATTTTATAATTGTTGTTAAGATCATTTGTTAGCCTATTTTTTCCTTTTCTTGAACAAGACTAAGGTCTTCAATTTTAGTAATAAACCATGCAACAATTTGATGGTTTGAAGGAATACAAAGAGACTGAACCATGCAACAATTTGATTCTGTGGATTAATAATTGGATTCCTTTGAAGAGGCTGAACTTTGAAGCCTTTGTATTTAGTTGATTTAGCTACATATGCAAAATGGAATAAGTTTTAGCAAAAAAGTATGTATTAGAAAGAGAATATAGAGATTGGAACCACTAAAAGACTCTGTGTTTTAATGACCAGATGTTACAGTGTCATGGAGTTTGTTTATAAACATGGAACTACCGCGAGTCCCTGGTTAGTGGGTAGCAGTAAGTTTTTTTTTTTTTTTTGAGGGAAATGGTGGGTAAACACTCCCTCCCACGTTTCATTAAGGAGGAGCTAAAGAAACAATCCTCAAAGAGGGAACAATAAGACGAGGAGAAGTTAAAGAAACAATGCTCAAATAGGGAACAATAAAACGTAGGGAAAAATCATAAACATAAGGATAGCCCTAGGAAGGTTCCCCAAATGCATATATAATAGATAACATTATAGATGATTGTGGGAAGCAAACTCTAGCTTAAAAATAAGAGATCCCACTTAAACTATAAGACTGATGGTCCTGCAAACTGCCCCAAAGCTGCAAGTCAGGGTCTTCACTAGACTCTACTGCTCCACAACATGTGTTTTTTTTTCCTTCTCCCCAGTATTAATAAATGTTCTCCTGTAGTAATTGAGTTTGAGGCCTGGCCACTTTTTGAAACAGTATATAGAACCCATTCGGAGACCAGTTTTTGCCAGAGCCGTTTTTGCTCTATCCTCAAGTCAAGAGAGGATACCTGAATTATGCCATTTTGTAATCATCTCATTATGCCAAGTCTCCTACCAAGGTGGAAACAAATGGGCAAAGAGAAGAGGGCCACACGGGGTTAGTCTTCTTGCTCAACATATCCCGCTACGTTGTCCATTGACTAAGATATTGGACCTTTCAGACTCAAAGGCATTGTTTGATCCATTGTTTCCACTTAATGCTGACTCCTCTGCGATTAAGGGTTTTCGTGAGACCTTCCTAGTCCACCCTACCATGTTGCTTCTCAAGGTCTTAACTTTGGCATGTGACCATTAACCTTTCTTTTTTTCTTTTTTCTTTTTTTTCAATCCTGAACACCTCTTGTGCCACAACAATGCGATGTCCTGATACGAGTCCCAATTGGTAATACTGACCAACTATTTTAGAACAACTTTAGGAAGCTAGCTAAGACTTTATTACTATTGTTAAAGGCACCGCCCAGGCGTGCCTAGGCACCCAAAAGGTAAGAGGCGATGTTTCACCGCCTAATCCAAGACAGGAAAGGTATTTTCTCTAGGCGATGCCTAGGCAAGAAAGACGCAAAAGACGAGATTAGGCGAATGGGTAATTAGGCGAGCTTAGGGGCATGCTTAGGCGTGTTGGGTGTTTTATGCAACTTTTTTGGACTTGAATTTTTTATAAGTTTTATGGGCTTGTTTGGTTTTAATGCTTTATGAAGTTGCATGCTTATGTTTTAAAGGCCTAAATAGTTTTTTTATGTTTTGACACTATAAGTTACTAGGGAATTTGGACTGTGGAACATTTACTCATTGATTATCTTATATTTGTTTTTCTATTTGAATTATTTGTCTTCTAGCATAATGACTTGTGTGGTGTTATTGTTTTTAAACTTAGTGTTGTGTTCATAGACTATTATGTGATCTTGTTAAGTTACTTTGTTGTTTTCTATTGGTAATTTGATATTTTTTAATGTTTTTTTAGTTTATTGTCTAAAAACTCAAGTTTGATGAGTTTTTTATGAATATATGATAGATTTGGATAACCTAATATGCTACAAAAGTGACAAAATATGTTATCAAAAGGGAATTTGAGAAGCTGTCAAGGTGACGCTTTTCTTCTCCGGGTGAGGCTAGGCGCTCCTAGGCGATGAGGGAGGCAGCTCGCCTAGGAGCCCCTAGAGCTTTTTAAAGCACTGGACTTTACTACATTCTTCAAGAGCTTTTTAAAGCACTGGACTTTACTACATTCTTCAATTACACATTAACCAGGCTAATCGGTTAAAAGCCCCCTATGTCCTTAGTATTCCTTTTTGTGTACACGAAGAACTTGTGCATGGTTAAACCTGTCCATAACTTTGTCATCTGCAAATAAATCGTTGAAGTTTTGCATGTCTCCCATGAGGGTCTCCCAAAAATGTTCATTGACAAGTATGGAAAGCCATCTGGTCCAATGCCCTTTCTGTCCCTAGCTTGAAAGGTTTTTTTTTTACCTTGTACTTTGTAAATTGAACCTCTATCACACTTGCGTCGAAAAAGGAGTTTAGAACGTCATTCTGACACTTTATGTATCTTTGACCTTTTCACTAAATAACTTCTTATACACATCGTCAACATGCATTCTAATACTGGATTTATCATCAAAGATCAGTTGTGTGATAAGATTGTGCCTTCGTCTAGCATTGGTTGTTTTGTGAAAAAACAGTGCCAACATCCTCCTCTTTCAGCCATTGATTGCACATGTTACTTGCCTGTGATCTCTTCTTTTTGGAAAATTTCACCCCCCTTGTCACAGGATGTGAGATTACCAAATTCCGCACGGCTGATATTATCCTCGTCTTTTAATCACTTCGATTTAATCCATTTTTGTTATTATGTCTGTTGACATTTCTGAAAGTGGTTTCAATCCATCTTGGAAGTCTACTTCCGAGTCTTAAATTGTTTCCAACTAAAGTGGCTGTTGTTCGCATCTTGCACCCTGTGGGATCGCTATCTCTGACAATCTTTAGATAGTCACAGTTAGGATTATGTAGCCACATCGTCTATGTTTTCTTTCTTCTTGGCCTTTTAATGAGCTGTTCACTAGTATGAATGCAGATGTATATGTGGTCTGAGACAGCCCTTTGGATAGCTTTCGCAAAGGAAAAGGGAAATTTGATTTCTAATCCCCGTTGATTAAAATGTTATCAATTTTTGCAGGTTGGGTACGACTTGCATGCTCAACCACGAATTTTCTGCATGATATCATTGATACCAGAGGGGTTCAAGATTATTGATTACCCTGTTAAAATCTCGTCTGTCGATGCTGTTCCCATCCCTTCATATCCATCCATTGTAGTACCTGACAATGTTGTCTTCGTCTATACAACCATGAAAGAAGCCAATTGTTCCCGATATGGATGAAGTCGGCCCATAAGTTGGTCTCTTGTCTTTCTGGTTCTGGCCTTAGACCTTTCTGATATATCTCCACTTGTCCGTTTTAAGTTCGACAACCAACTTAAGACGAATTCTCCCGTCAACATCAACTGAAAATGTGTAGTTGATCTCTAAAAGCATACCATCTGAAGCACCATTAGTATTGAGGTGACACCAGTAACAATCTTTTGTACCCCAATACTATTAAGCAACCTACTGGAAGGGTTACAAAGATTGGTCTCCGTAAGGGAGACTACTTGCCTTCACCCTTGGTAATGATTTGTATTACTATCTTATGTTTTTCTATTTTTTCCAGTCCATATTGTTGAGAACTAATAAGGGATTTAGTCCCACATTGAAAAATGTAGTATAGAGAGGAGCTAGACTCTCTATAAGTAGTGGAGTAGCCAATCAATAAAACATACAACAATTATTCTCTACATGGTATCAGAGCCATAACCACAAAAAAAAAAAATTCCCACCCTTTCCCAACCCGGCAAACCCCCGCTGCCTCGACGCCCTCCCGCCCGCCCCCCCCCCCCCCCACCCCCCCCCCCCCCCCCCGCCGCCGCCAACGACCCTGCTGCTGCTCCCCCCCCCCCCCCCCCCCCGCTGCCCCGACGCCCCCCTGCCGCCGACGCCCCCCCCTTGCCCCCCCCGACGGCCCCCCCTTCCCCCCCCCCGGCGACCCCCCCTGCTGCCCCGACGCCCCCCCTCTGCTGCCGCCACCAACCCCCCCTGCTGCTGCCCCCCTCCCCCGACGCCCCCCCTCTTCCGGTCCAACTGCTGCCGACCCCCCTTTCTTTTTCAAAAAAAAAACCCTAATTTGAGTGAGAGGTTATGTGGGCGGTTTTTCGAAGACGGATGGACGTCAAATGCTTTATTTGCACCATCTGTTCCTAGATTACGCCCTCCGGAATTACAAAATACTTTTTTGTTTTTCCATTCTCGATCTGCAAATTAGGATCTACATGCGCACACCGGTGTTGGCCACGTTAACCGCGCATTCGTAAGGTCTCTGTTGAAGACTTTACATAAAAACGACGACGACGAAGCCGCCGCCGACGACAAAGCCGCCGCCGACGACGAAGCCGCCGCCGCCGAATCACAGTTGAAGACGCCATGGATTCGATCAGTGGTAAACTGACAGCAGAAGAGATGAAGGCCTTGGTTGATGATATTTTATCAAAGAGATTAACCGAGGCAACCCCACGTGTGATCCATGCTGATGTGGATCCGTCACCCTACAAAATGGAAAAGCTGGACAAGCTGGAGACGAAGTTGGAAGGAACGTCTAACTACTTGAAATGGTCACGGCAGGCCATGCGAACGCTGAAGTGACGCGGCTTGGTTGGCTACATCAATGGCCAAACCAAGGCGCCAGATGATCCCGCCTCAACGGAGTTTGCTATTTGGGAAATTGTCAACAATGTTGCGGCTGGATGGTTGACAGCCTCCTTGATCGACCAGGTGTCGGGCAATATAGAGGCGATGGAGGCTGCTGCTGATATATGGCGGACTTTGAAGGATATGTACTCAGGCTCCGACAATCCTATGCGGATCTTCCAACTGCAGGATGAACTTGATAGGGTGGCCCAGGACGACCGTACCATCTCTGAGTATGCAGCACTGTTGAAGAAGTACTGGTCTGATCTGGATCACTATGATCCTCTTGGGATGGAATATGCACAAGTCGAACCAGCATTTGCGAAACATTTCCAAAAATTTTTGGATTATATTTTGCGACAGCGGATGATGAAGTTCTTGAATGGTCTTAACCCTGTGTTTGAGCATAAAAGGAATGTACTCCTAGCACAGCCCATGCTTCCAACCTTAGAAGAAGCCATAGCTGCCATGGCACAAGAAGAGGCTCGATTGAAGTTGATGCCCAACAAAGGCTATTTCCAGGGGGAGCATGCCGCTGTTGACAAATCTGCCCTTGCCGCCTTCAATCAGCCTCCCTCTGTGGCCGATGTTTGCCACAACTGTGGTGACTCAGGACATTACATCAGATGTTGTCCAAAACCCCTGCAAAGTCCGTCGAGTGATCGTGGACGGGGCCGTGGTGGACGTCGAGGTGGTAGAGGCGGTTATGCTGGTAGAAGGAAAAATTAGTCTGGAGGACACAAAGCTAATCTGGCGGAGGAAGGGGGTGACAATCACCTGGCTGAGTTAATCCCTCTTGAGAAGGAGTTCCTCGCGAAGTTACGCAGCACGAAGCTGGGTTCTGACGGCAGTCATGGGGCGTCATCTACCTCGGGGGATCACATCACTTGCTTTGCCCAAATCAGCACAGGTATTCCTGCACGTGCTCTTGCAGCAGGTGTCCACCAACCAGGTCGAATTATGGACTCTGGGGCATCTCGCCATGTCACGGGGTCCCGCGGTGAGTTCCAGGATTACTCACCTACCGACGCCGGAGAGCATCTAGACTGCTGATGGTAACTCCAGCACTGTTATGGGTAAAGGCACTGTCGCATGCACCCCTTCTCTCACTCTCACCAATGTCTTACATGCTCCATCTTTTTCTGTCAATCTTCTTTCTATTAGTGCCATTATTCTTGATCTTAACTGTAATATTTTTTTTGACATTCCTACGGTGACTTTTCAGGAGAAGGAGACAGGATGACGACTAGGGACTGGCACATGGCATAAGGGACTATGGTACTTGGGCAGGACTGGACTGGACAAAGCATTGGTATCTCTGGTAGCAGATACACCACCGAAAGATTTACGGCGCAGTGTAGAAGATGAATTGCTACTCCACCACCAGCGTGTCAGTCATTCTTCTTTTAAATTAATTAGTCGCATGTATCCGTCCTTATACCAAAGGGCTAATAAAGAGAAGTTATTTTGTAATGCATGTGAGTTGGGTAAACATACCAGAAGCACGTATGTGAGTTCAGGAAGTAGAAATTCAGCTGCATTTGATATGATACATTCGGATGTATGGGGCCCTTGTCCTACAACCAGTATTAACGGTTTTCGATGGTTCGTCACTTTTATTGATTGTTATACTCGCGTGACATGGGTCTACCTTATGAAGAATAAAAGTGATGTCTTTGAGGCGTTTCGAGACTTTCATCGCCGGATAGAAACACAATATGGCACTAAAATTAAGTGCTTACGGTCTGACAATGGAACGAAGCATACAAATAAGAAGGTTGTTGAGTATTTATCCACTCATGGAATACTATACCAAACTTCATGTGCCTATACACCGACACAAAATGGTATGGCCGAACGGAAGAACAGACACCTGCTGGAGGTCGCACGGACGATGATGCTGGCTATGAATGTCCCAAAACACTTATGGGGGCAGGCAGTGTTAACGGCCTCTTATCTCATCAACAGAATGCCATCTCAGGTATTGGACTGGAAGACACCGTTGGAGATGCTTACTGGTGCAACCACGTACACTGTTCTACCGAAAGTATTTGGGTGTGTGTGTTTTGTCCATGATAATAGGCCATAAGGTGACAAACTGGATCCTAGAACGGTTAAATGTGTCTTTGTCGGGTACACGGCAACTCAGAAGGGATACACATGTTGGAGCCCAGTTGAGCGGAAGATGTTTATAAACATGGACGTTACATTCAGAGAACTGGAACCATATTATAGTTCGGATGACGGTTCAGCGCTTGGTGACACACCTAACACAGAGGGTGTTAGATGCGAGGGGGAGAAAATAAGCCCATATGTGGTGGTCGGATCGGTCCCATGCTCAGTCGTGAAAAACTGGACGACAGGGGGAGAAAGCAGTGACTCCGATACAGAAGATGAAGAAGATACATATGTTAAACAGGGAGAGCAGCAGACAATGGCAAAGGAGCTCCAAGTCAACAGAAGGAGACAGCAGAAGTCCAGTACTGTGCCTGTACCGTGCCCTGTGCCTCTGTACCAAGTCCCTCGTCTACTCTTGCTCCAACTCTTGAAGATGTTGCCCCCGCACTGAATCAATCTGATTCTGATGCGGATCTCTCTGACTCTGATGGTATGATCTCTCCACCACCTATTTCTCCCTTAAGGAGATCTTCTCGTATCAATGCGGGTAAGGTTCCTAGTCGTTTTGATGATTATGAACATGATATTGCCAACTACCTGTCTTATTCTAACATTTCTTCGAATTATCGAGCCTTCATTGCATCTTTAGACTCTACTTCGTTGCCCAAAAGTTGGCAGGAAGCAAAGAAAGATCCAAGGTGGAAAGCTGCAATGATGGAAGAACTTGGGGCACTGGAGAAAAATAAGACGTGGGAGCTAGTTCCATTACCCAAAGGGAAGAAAATTGTGGGATGCAAATGGGTGTATATAGTAAAGGAGACGTCAGAAGGAAAGGTGGAACGATACAAGGCAAGGTTGGTTGCAAAAGGATACACACAATCATATGGCACCAACTATGATGAGACGTTTGCTCCAGTAGCGAAAATGAGCACCGTAAGAACTCTGGTCTCCATTGCAGCAAACTATGGGTGGAAGCTATACCAGTTAGATATGAAGAATGCCTTTCTCCATGGGGACCTACAAGAAGAAGTATACATGGAACTCCCGCCAGGGTGCTACGCTACAGAATCAGACGGAGGGACATCGCATGAAAAAGTATGCAAACTAAAGAAGTCGCTATATGGACTCAAGCAATCTCCTCGAGCCTGGTTTGACAGATTCAGAAAGGCTGTTACAGGCATGGGATACCATCAAACAAATGCAGATCATACGGTCTTTCTTCAGCATGCAAGAAGCCACATCACTATACTTGCTGTATACGTAAATGATATAGTAATCACTGGTAATGATGAAGTCGAGATCGCTAAGCTGAAGTCAAAACTCGCGAAGGAGTTTGAGGTGAAGGATTTAGGAGCGATGGGGTACTTTCTAGGTATCGAGGTGTGTGAAGGCGAACAAGGAATTGTTCTCTCACAGAGAAAATACGTACTAGATCTGCTGAAGGAGATAGGGATGCTGGGATGCAAAGCAGCAGTCATTCCAATTGACCAGAAGTGCAAGTTGGGAGCAGAAGCTGGAGAGCCAGTTGATCGTGAAAGATATCAACGACTTGTAGGGAGATTGATTTATCTGGGGCACACTCGCCCTGATATCTCATTTGCGGTGAGTGTAGTAAGTCGCTACATGCATGATCCAAGAACGGGTCATATGGATGCAGTATTTCAGATCTTGAGATATCTGAAAGGGACGCCAGGGAAAGGGCTATGGTTCAAGAAGAATGGATGTATAGAAGTTGAGGGATACTGCGATGCAGACTGGGCGAGCTTCATAGACGATAGAAGGTCTACCACGGGATATTGTGTCTTTGTAGGAGGAAACTTGGTCTCATGGAGAAGCAAGAAACAGTCAGTGGTAGCACGGTCTACAGCTGAAGCAGAATACAGAGCAATGGCTTTAGGAGTGTCGGAGTTGCTGCGGGTGAAAGCGTTGCTGACAGAGTTGAAGCTGGACAAGGGAGCACTGTTACGTCTTCTGAGCGATAGTCAAGCTGCAATAAGTATAGCTAACAATCCAGTTCAGCACGACAGAACGAAGCACATCAAGATCGATCGATTCTTCATCAAAGAGAAGCTGGAACAAGGGATACTGAAGATTGATCATGTTCGCTCAGAAGAACAAGTGGCAGACTGTCTGACTAAGGGTCTTAGTTCATTAAGTCTGTCGAAGCTATTTAACAAGATAGGAATGATTAATATCTATCATCCATCTTGAGGGGGAGTGTTGAGAACTAATAAGGAATTTAGTCCCACATTGGAAAATGTAGTATAGAGGAGCTAGACTCCCTATAAGTAGTGGAGTAGCCAATCAATAAAACATACAACAATTATTCTCTACACATATGCATGGCACAAAATGTTTCATTGAGGAGCGTAGTTTTCCTATCCTTCGATGATGCTTCTTTTTATTGTGATAAGCTTGTCCTTATTGTGATTAAGCTCCAGCTCCCTACATCTAATTTACGATAGAATACAAATTATTTTTGGTACTTTTGATACTCTCCTAAATTCCTTTTAACTTTTTCAGTTCTCTATGGTCAAATCGATGTTTACATCAATAATTTTGATAGGCATACTAGTTCTTCATCATCTGTTTTACCAAAGATACTAATGTCTGATTTTAGAATACCTGGGTGTATTAGTCCTCTTTTATGTGAAAATCAACTTGCCATTCCTTGGACTTTACTATCCTGCTTACAAAGAAGGTGACTACTGCTGGCCCGCCTCACCTTGATCGACCTTGTTTCCTTCTCACAGATCTCTTGGTTCGTTTGATTGTGCGCCACTCATCTTAAGGTATTCTATCTGTTAGATGAATTTGGTTCCCCAAGCTCGATGGCGACTTCTTAGTTAATTGAGTTTCAGACATTAACTCCTGGTGCTTGGTGTGTGCCTCTCGATCGTCGCTTTTTTTAATTCATAACTCTATCATCTTCAAAAATAATTACTGGGGGATAGGGATTATTTTCTTGGGCCTCAATAGGACTAGCTCTTGTTGGAGTTGGGTGGGGTTTCCAACCTGTGAAGAATACCACGGAGTGCGACAAGCGTCATCCATGTGTCGGCGAAGTCCGTGAAGTGCGTCGTGCGCCATATATTGGGCTATATATGGTAAGTATATATATGATTGGATTTCCATATCTTTGACTTTGAATATGATTGGATCTTTCATATATTGGACTTTCCATATAATTAGACTTCCATATATGGTAAGTCTATATTTGATTGGATTTCTATATCTTTGACTTTGACCATATATATAAAATTGAATATATTGGACGTTCCATATATATTGGTCTTCCATATATAGATTTCCAATATATGATAACTCTAATCCATGCAAGGGTTTGTAAAAGGTTGATGCAAGTTGATGAATATCATCAAAGTTACAACTTTTGGGAGAGAGAAAGAGGGATTGATGGCTACTTCGAAGAGGAGATCGTTTTCGGGTGATTCTTTCTCGTCGTCTTCATTCTTCGTGAGTCTTGATCAATTTTCTATTCTAAGGAGTTGTGGGGATCCGTTTGGATCGGTGAGAAGCTTGTAAGGAGTTAGTATATTTCTTATCCCATTAGTAGAGGCTTTTCAGGGTTGGACTTCGATCAACCCATGGTTTTTTCTGCAAGGGTTTTCCACGTAAAAATTGCTTGTGTTTGCGTCTAGTTCTTTTGTGATTATTGGTGATTTGGTTTTGCGCGCTTTTGCTCTGTCCTCTCGCAGCTTCTTGGTTTGGGAGAACGCTTTTTGCATTGCATTTCCAACAGAGTGGTATCAGAGCTTTGGTTTCAAAGGAGGTGTCAGAGTTGACAATCAAGCCAAAGAGAAGAGATGGACGCGAAGCCGGTACGCATGGTAAACCTAAACGGTACCAATTACTACTATTGGCGGAGCAAGATGAAAGATGTATTGTTCGTCAAGATCTTCCGGTATTTGCTTCTGAGAGGCCTAATGATATATCTGAGGAGGACTGGAAGTTTGAGCATATACAAGTGTGTGGGTATATTCAGCAGTTCGTTGACGAGAACGTGTATAATCACGTTGCCAATATAAAACACGTATGAACACTTTGGAAGAAGTTGAAATCTTTGTACACGAAGAAGAACGGGGTAAACAAGCTGTTCCTGATTCGAGAAATGATGGGTCTGCGGTACAAAGATGGTACGTCTATTACAGATCACCTTAGTGAGTTCCAAGACATGGTTGACTAGTTATCCTCTATGGGAGTGAAGTTCGACGACGAAGTTCAGGGACTATAGTTGCTTTGTACGTTGCCAGGCTTGTGGGAGACCGTACGAATGTCTATGATTGCTTATGCTCCAGAAGGCGTGGTTAGTCTGTAATTCACTAAGAGTGGGATACTGAATGAAGAGATGCGGAGTAGATCTTAGGGCACTTCATTCACATCCCACTCATAGGCATTAATTTCAGAGAGCCACTGAAGGAGTAAAAGTAGGAGTCCGGACGGTGGCAGAGACAAGAGCAAAGGCAAGTCCAAGGGTCGGTACGAGGATTCTGAGTGCTAACATTGTGGCAAAAAGGGCCACATCAAGCGAAACTGTTTCGCTTGGAAGATAATTTATGGGCGACAAGGGGAAGTAAAGCGAGAACACAACAACGACTGCCTCAGCACATAGAGGCGATGTGTTCGTTGTAGGTGATGAGGTAGTCATAAACCTCACATGCGATGATAATTCTTGGCTAGTGAACTCAGGGACATCAATGCACGTATCTAACAAGGCATTGTTTGCCACTTACACAACAGGAGACTGTGGAGTGTTGAAGATGAGCAATGGAGATGTGTCAAAAGTTGTTGCTATTGGAGGTATGCATTTAAGAATCAAGACAGATGCAGTTCTTGTTCTCAAATGTGTTCGTTATGTCTCCGATATTCGTTTCAACCTGGTGTCAGTTGGAAGGTTGGATGAGCAGGAATTCTTCAATCTCTTCAAGAACGACCAGTGGAAGCTTCCAGGGGTTCTATGGTGATTGCCAGAGGAAGCAAGAAGTGTGGTCTCTACTATATGGAAGGGAGCGCACAAGGGACGCAGGAGGTGAACACAGTCAGTGGCGCGTCTACTGAGTTGTTGCACAAACGGCTAGCGAGAAGGGAATGAGCTATTTGTTGAACAAAAAAGTGATTCTGGAGCTCAGGGATGCGAAGTTGGAGAGATACAAGTACTATTTGGCGGAAAAGTAAAATCAGGTGTCTTTCTAAAGTCACCCATCATCTTCAAGGAAGTCGACATTGCTCAAGTTAGTTCACTCGGATGTCTGCAGTACAATGAAGGTAAAATCTATTTGTGGTGCTTCTTACTTTGTTACTTTTATCGATGACTATTACAGGAAAGTTTCGATCTATGCTCTCAAAATCGAAAATCAGGTGTCACCCACTTTCAAAGAGTTCAGACCTCTATTGAAAGGGAGACATGCAAAAAGTTAAAATTTGTTCGGTCCGACAATGACGGCGAATACGTTGGTTCCTTTGATGCGTATTGCAAAGAACAATGGATACGATACCAGAAGACTCCGCCAAAGTCACCTCAGTTCAATGTTGTAGTAGAGCGTGTGAATATGTCAGTGATGGAGAGGGTACAATGTTTGCTGTCAGAAGCAAATTTGTCGGACAGTTATTGGAAAGAGGATCTTAACACTGTTGTTTATACTATTAATTTATTTTCTAGTGCTTCTTTGCAGGGTGACGTGCCTGACAAAGTATGGTACGACAATGAGTCGTCATATAGTTACCTTCGAGTGATTGGTTGTAATTCCTTCGTGCATGTACCGAAGGGCGAGAGATCCAAACTTGAGTCGAAGATGAGACAGTATGTCTTTGTCGGCTATGGTCGGGATGAGTTTGGCTGTAGACTCTATGACCCAGTGGAAATAAAGCTCTATAGAAGCAGAGACTTTGTGTTCGTCGAGGATCAGACCATGACCAACACTCAGGATTCCAAGATGCCTTTTAAGGCTGAGGAATTGCCTGAGTTAGAGTTGTTTCGCTTCGAGTCATTTCCAGAGGATACTGCAGAAAATTCAGTTATGGGAGAGCCAGTAGATGGAAGTGCCTTCAACCTTGATCATCGGCCTGCTGATGGTGGTCAGGTTGACCCTCGGGAGGATCAACATGCTGAGGAGGCAGATCCTGAAGGGAATAAGGCTATCGGTTCACATCCAGCAGCAAAGGTTCCATTGAGGAGGAGCATGAGAGTGAGTCGACCATCTACAAGTACGCACCTGAAGATTATGTGCTACTGACTGACGGGGGGGCCTGAAAGTTTCGGAAAGGTGATAGAAGACGAACACGAGCAGGAGTGGACGCAGGCCATGCAGGAGGAGATGAGTTTCTTATAGACAAACTCCACTTATGAGCTGGTGCGGTTGCCAACGGACAAGAAGACTTTGAAGAATCGATGGGTGTTCAGAGTGAAGCAGACGGATGATGCTAATCGACCTCGATACAAAGTAAGGCTGGTAGTTAAAGACTACGGTCAGCGGAAGGGCGTAGATGTCGACACAATAGTTCTACGATGCAATGAATTTAATTATTAACTAAAATACAAGTTTGGGTAAATATGAACTTGTCTTGGTTTTCCGGCACTGTAGGTGACAGAAAATTTTTCAGGCTGTCCCAGAACCGAAACCTATATTAGCTAAATATGACTTAGCTGCCAATCTAAGGTTGCTACAATATTAATAAACTAATTAATAATACGATATCGTCTAGACTCTCAATCCGCCAATAATTATAATAAAATAATCGTTTAGTTATAAAATATTTTAGAGAAGTAAAGCTACAATTTACTAATACTTTTAACCACGTATATTAATTGGTAAAACGATTTTCTAACAAAACTATTTTTTTATAAATAATGCGGAAAAACTATATTTTACTTATTAGTAAATAATAAACGGTTTTTCATAACTAATACTCTAATTAAAAATTACTTAATTAAAAATTACTTATATAAACTACTCGAAAATACTTTTGAAATTTAAATAATGTTTTATTTTCATAAAGTATTTTTAATAGATGTTTTAAATAATAAGAAAAACCATTTTAATAGTTATAATATTATAAGAATCATTTATTTAGAAATATCAAATATTTTTAGAAATATAGTTAAGGGTAGTAATTAACTACTACTAAAAACAATGTTTTAAGTAATTTATTCATAACGTAAAAGTTACTAATTTAACTATAATAAATAGATAGAACCTATACAAAATATTCTTTTTGGTAATAAAACTTATTTTGAGACCAAATAACGTTTTATATACAAAAAATTAACGACAACATAAATAAATATTTCAAACTACTTCGTAATTATTACGATAATCCATTCATTAATATATGCGTTAATAGGTAAAAATATTTCTAAGTATTAAATATAAACTAACCATGAATATTATTCCTAGCACTATTAATCTAAACATTAGTAATCATCTTTTACTAACTAATCCACATAACTTTTATGATTATATATGTATAAATATATCGTTTAGTGATTTTTGATATAAATATTATTATTAGCTACAAACACACAATCTTAATGTATAATGTTAGCTACACTGAGCTAACATTATACATTAACTAATTTAATTAATCCTAAACACAAACACACAATCTAAATTAGAAACTAGCTATCTCGGAATTGATAGAGCTTTATTCTGTCAATTCCGGTTGGACAGAACATAGGTTTCACATTCTGGAAACTAAACAGAAGGGTTCAGGGCTTACCGGGATATTGGAGGAGTAATGAGGGGAGGCCTCAGACTCGGGTCGCACGAATCGTTGGAACGCAGATGCACGTGCACGGGGCACGCGGAACGACGCATGCACGCGGAGACGCACGGGGCGCACGCGGGGAACAGCCGCGTGGGGAGCGCTGGCGCCAGCCGGGGCTGGACAGCGCGCGGGAACGCGCGGATGCGCGGATGCGCGCTGACGTGCGCGCGGGGTCCGTTGGCGCGCGCGCGGGCCGACGGAAGTCCTGTCGGAGGTTGACTGAGTCTGGCGGTGGTCGGTCGCGATCGGGGTCGGTTGGCGCGCGTCGGAAATGCCCCGAGTGGGGTTTTGCTAGGTCTGGGGCGTCGCGGGTAGCGCCGGGGTGTCGTTGGTTTTGGAATTGGAGGAGTGTAGAGGGTGCTAGGATAGGTTTGTGAAGGTGGTGAGGGAGAAGAGGTTCTGTGAGTGTTCTGATGTTTCTGGAGGAGAGGGTTTCTGTACGTGAGGGAGAGGGTTACGTGGGAATGGGTTACGGCGGGGAAAGCGGATCGTGAGGGACTGGGTAGGGTTGAACGGTAGTTTAACTTAATTGGGTTTTGGGTTAGCGGGTTCGGATTGGTTAGGGTACAGGTCTAATCGAAACATTAATCAATTAAAACTTTACATATAGAATTATTCCTATATTCCAACTCAATAATAATAATAATAATAATGCACTAAAATATAATTAACCTATTTATTAATTAAAACCTAAAATTAAGGGAGCAACCTCGCCCACGGATTCAGGGGCAAAGTTACTCCCAGACGAGAGGGTCCTGGTGATCAATCCTCATTGATATCGTCGAGTGGTTGGAAAACTCGACTACTTGGCGGTCATGATTCGTCCGGACATTTCCTTCGTCGTAAGTATCGCAGTAGATTTATGGCTTCTCCACAAGTTTCACACTGGCAGATAGTTCTCAGAATTTTGCGCTATCTAGTCCAGAATTCAGAAAAATGAATTTGAATGGAGAATCATGGACATACTCGTGTTGAGTAATTTACAGATGCTGATTGGGGTACAAGTTTGACGTATAGACGGTCTACATCTGGCTATTGGGTATTCATTTACGAAAATTTGGTGTCATGGAAGAGCAAGAAGTAGAGTGTGATAGCAGGTCAAGTTCGGAAGCAGAATATCGAGACATTGCTCATGGCACATCATAGATGTTATATTTGCAGCATCTTCTATAAGAGCTGGGAGAAGAAACATGATCTAAAGCGGCAGATATGTGGTCTGATAACCAGTCTGATATCTATATTGCTACTAATCCAGTATTTTATGAAAGGACAAAGCATATTGAAATCGACATCCACTTTGTTCGTGATGAGTATAAAAAGGGGATGATAAAGTTTCAACACGTGAGGACCGATGATCAGATAGCCGATACCTTTTCAAAGTCTCTTTTGGGTCCTCGGGTTCAATTTATGTGTAACAAGCTGGACATGGTTGACATCTATGCTCCAACTTGAGGGATGGTGTTAAGTATTAGTAGTAGTCCCACATCGGATAGAACAATAGGAAGCTCCTATATATATATGTAACTCTCTCCTCAATAATGATTATCTATCGATTCCCTTCTACACTTCCCAAAGGAACGAGTCTGGTGACACCATCGGTTATGAAGCAACTTAATCAAATGTATGCTTGCTTTCTTCTTCTCCTCTTCTCTATTTCTTCTTCGACTTTCACCTTTCTCCTCTACCAAATTTGATTCCTTTCTCCTCCATAAATTTTGGTTTGAGAATTTTTTTTCCCTTGAAAGACAAGTAAATTTCAATTTTCGTTTAAATAGTACTGGTATTAGTATGCTACTGCATATAGTCCAGAAGAACAAAATATAAAACTTGAATTAATCATGTCATTGTGTAAGAAAGAAAACAGTAAATAATCAGTAATTATATTTAGTATTCGTTTCCTTACAATAAATATTTATTACACATGATTTAGAAGTAATATTTACACAAATAAAGTTGCACCTTGCATACACGAGGCTAGCACTTTTGCATTGCGCCCTGTGCCTTAGTATCAAACACCATTTGCGTCTTTTGCATATAGTTCACAAAAACAAAACATAAAACTTGAATTAATCATATTATTGTTTAAAAAAGAAAAAAAAATCAACAGTTATATTTAGTATTCTTTTGCTTACAAAAAATGTTTATTACACATGATGTATAAATAAATAATCTCTACACGTTGCACCTACTTTCAGGAGGCTAGCACTTTCACATTGCATCTCGTGCCTCAGTATCGAACACCATTTGTGCCGCGATGCACCTTGCGCCTTTAATAACTATGGGATTGTTAATTTGATTTACAAACTCCTAATAAACCCTTTTGCTACTGAACACCTTAGAGAAAAATAGAGAGAATACTGGAGTGGAACCATCAAATACTTCATTGTCATTAATGTTTTAGTCACTTCAAAATTTAGATAAGAACTTTCTTTGGTATTGTTGAATAATATAAATATATAACCTTCATCCCTCACCCACAATCTAGAGTTATGGTGTAGTGATAGGGACATTAACAGGTATGTTATATAAGTTTCCATTCTTTAGTAAGGCTCTATTGTTTATTTGAAGCACTTGGATTCTTGAACTAGTCAGTTTTTTGACATTAATACTGAACTTGTTTTAGAAATAGGAATTTGGTAGAAATTTAACTTAGTGTCAAAGGAACCTTTTTTCAATTAATAAGAATCCCTGCTTGTTGGACCGAGTCAACTAGAATTTTAGGTTATATTTTAATATTAACCTCCTCTATTAGAAAGCTAGAAAGTACCAGGAGGATAGGGATAGCATTTGTTATATGGTCATCAACTTTGTAGAAAGATTATTGGCTTCATATCATAGACCACTCATTTTGCTTATTAACTGCTTATTACTTATAAGATTAAATGCTTCTCATAAGGTATTCTTTCTGATAGGTACAAATAGCAAATTAAGGTAAGATGACATTGCTGGTCTTAACTATACATCTACACCCCTTTATAAATGCAGATTCTCCTCCCCTAGAGCAAGTTGTTGAGCAAACATCCATTCCAATAACAGAAGAGGAGGAAGTGAACGAGGAGGAAGTGTGTAACCCTTCAGATAATGAAGAGGCTTCTGCTGTTGTGGAGGAACTGCCAGTGGAAGAGGTCATCAACGAAGTTCCGAGTGTTAACCAGGAAATGGTGGCTAATCTAGTTGATGTTACTTCTATCTATGAAGAGGCACCGAAGAAGTCCTATGCTTCCATTGTAAGTTTCTGGCTAGAAAAAATGAGCATTGTTTATGTACTAGCAAACTATCATAAATCGAATCTGTTTTGTGAATTTATGGTGCTCTTCATGATTTTGATTTGCATTTTAGTACTCGTGTATGTTTGATTCCATTCAAATTACTCACCAAAAGATCTCCCTTTAGGATAGAATTTTTTTAGGGACACCTGTGCTGTCTGCATTTAGTACCCTAATGTTTTTGTTCTAATATTTGCTTAAGTGGTAATACTTGTTCGTTCAGCCATTAAGATCAACCTGCAGGGGAGTTTCCCTCTCCTGGAGTTTCTTTACTATATAAATGCAGTTCATTTCACTTTTAGATTATTGGGGGGTCAAACTTTCTTATATATATCTTTTAAGTAAAGAATTTATAATCATTGAAACTTGTTTTGGACTTTGAAATATCTGACTTGCTTGTGCACATTTATTGTTCTTGTAATCATGTTGTGTCCTACAACAACAACAGCAAAGCCTTTAACCCCAAAATGTGGGGTTTGTTGTTTGAATCTTTTTCTTCCATTCAGCACTGTTAAGGGCCATGTTCTCTGTAACACTAACAAAAAGTTTTCATTGCACCGGAGTGGGAACTATGCAACATGTTGCTACCAAGGAATGATCCAACGTGTTCTGCAGTACCAAATTAACGTGAGCAACAGTTACAGTCCAATATAAATGCCAAGTTTGCGAAATTCTCATTTGTAGTCTTTAAAATTGTAGAAACCAATCTCAAAATACTCCATAACATTATACTTACAGCTCAAACAGTTATATTCATCTTAAGGCTTTAACAAATATAGGTGAAGATTATGAAAGATAATCCTGCTCCGTTATCAGTTCCTAAGTCTGCTGCTAGGCCAGCACCTCCACGTCTGGAACGACAATCTGTCCCTTCTCGAGGACTGGCTCCTGCATCAGAGACTCCTGCTGCCAGTTCCATTGTTTCTGAAAGTAGCATCCAAGAGGAAGAAGGTTGTTATAGTTCTATATTTTAGATGTATCTTCATTTTCCAACACTGTAATTCTTAAAAGTTAATGTGTCTGGTTGTCATTGGTGTTCAATTGTTTCAGCTGATTGTTGCTCAATATACATAAAAGGCTTGCCAATGAATGCTACTGCTGCTCAACTGGAAGAGGAATTTAAGAAATTCGGCCCTATTAAGCCTGGTGGAATACAAGTTAGGAGCCAGAAGGTTCATTTTTGCTTAACCTTCCACATTTTCTTTCCTTCATCACATAAATCGTTTCTATTTTGTTGCTCTACCAATATTTTCTTCCGTTGATATAAATGAGGTATTTTTAAATGAATGCAGTTGCAAGGGTTTTGTTTTGGTTTTGTGGAATTCGAGATGCCTAGTGCAGTCCAAAGTGCAATAGAGGTAATGATGGAAATACTTTTTGCAAGAAAAATATTTTGTTTGCTGCAGATTCTATCTATGTTGTTTAAAAGTCTCGTAAAGCGTGACAGAAAATGCGAACCACTAGATCCCCTAAGGAGAAAAATATATTAGCATCATGAGTAAGCATAGAGGTTATAATCAGTGTTTATACATATCAGACATTGCACGAACACTCCAAAATATATTAGGACATGTCAAGATCAGTGCCATCCTTCTATCAAGTGTCCCTATTGTGTTTTATCTTATTCATACCCATGAACAACACAGATTAGGACATGTCAAGATCAATGCCATCCTTCTATCAAGTGTCCCTATTGTGTTTTATCTTATTCATACCCATGAACAACACAGGTTATAATTGACAATCAAGATGGCAAGTAGGCAACCCTAGAAGAGGAAGGGGGAGGGGTGGTGTGAATAGATCCATGTAGTCGGGTAGCTAATTGTACGGATTTATGCAACATGAAGTATGTTGAGAAGTCTATTAGGTTTAGTCCCACATCAGGTAGAGAATAAGAAGGCGGCTAGTCCTCTCCTTTATATATGTACTTCTTTTCTATAATAAAGCATCCAATTATCCCAACTCTATATGGTATAAGAGCCACCCTAACCCTAACTTTCCCGCTCGGCTCTGCCATCGCCGCCACCCTAACCCTAATTTCTCTACAGCCGCCGTCACCACTCGGGTCCACCACCGCCGCCTCCGTCACCTCCGCTTGACCGCTGCCGCCGTCCACCCTCACCTCCACCTCTCTGTCGCCGTCCTCCTTCACCGCCGTCGTCCTCGCCACCGGAGGAGAACAGCGACCTCGGATCGTAGCTATACACGAGATATGAGCTGCGGCGCTCAGGGACGTCGCTGCTGCAGAAGAAGGAACGACAGACGTGGAGAAGTCTGCAGTCAAAGCTGGAGGGCACCATCGAAACTCGTGTGCCCTAGATCTGCCACCGCCGGACAGATGGAAGAGGAGGAGCAGACGATAGAGACGATCTACAGCAAGTTGACGGTCAAGGAGATGAAGGCTTTGGTGGATAATCTCTTGTCCAGGAGTCTGACCGAGACTAGCGCCCGTGCTGTAAAGGCGGATGTGGATCCTTCACCATACAAAATGGGAAAGTTGGAGAAACTAGAGGTGAAGTTGTGGGTACTACTAACTACTTGAAGTGGTCGTGTCAGGCTATACAGACTTTGAAGGCAAGACGCCTGGTGGGCTATGTGAATGGTCAAATCAAGGCACCTGGAGATCTTCCTCACGGGAGTTTGCTGTATGGGAGATCATCAACAACATGGTAGCTAGATGGTTGACAGCCTCATTAACCAACCAAGTATCGGGCAATGTAAAGGCTATGGAGAGTGCTGGTGACATTTGGATGACGCTGAAAGACTTGTACTCGGGGTCAGGCAACGCGATGAAGGTCTTCCAGTTGCAAGATGAACTTGACAAGGTGGTCCAAGAGGATCGCACCATCTCTGAGTATGCGGCTCTGCTAAAGAAGTATTGGTCTGATCTCAACCACTATGACCCCATTGGCGTGGAGGATGAACAAGTAGAGCCGACATTTATGAAACAATATCAGAAGTTTATGGAGTATGTCTCACGACAAAGGATAATGAAGTTCCTGAAGGGGCTCAACCCAGCATTTGAGCAGAGGAGGAATATCTTACTTGCACAGCCTGGACTGCCATTACTGGAGGAGGCTATAGCTGCCATGACACAAGAGGCACGACTGAAGCTGATGCCAAGAACCACCAGCTCTTCGGGAATGAAATCGTCCTTAGCAGTTTCTAACCCGAACCCCTTCGTAGGAGGGGGTGTGTGCTACAACTGTGGAGATCCTAGACACTTCATCAGATTCTGTACAAAGCCTATGAGAGGCTAGTCAAGTGGTTGCGGACGCAGCCGTGGAGGGCGTAGGGGTAGCAGAGGAGGCTATGTCAGTGGCATGAGTGATTATTCTGGAGAGCACAAGGCAAACTTGGCAGAAGGGGAAGATGAGAGTCATTCATTCGATGTGACTCCTAGTGAGAGGGAAATGTTAGAGATGTGGAGGAGCCTGAAGCTTAAAACCAATAACAATTGAGCCAACGATGCTGGGGCCTCAACTCCAACCACTTCCGAGGGTAGCATTACCTACTATGCCCACACTAGCACAAGTATACCTGCTCATGCTCTTGCATCCACCCACAGACCAGGAAGTATAAATTGGATAATTAACTCTGGGGCATCCCGTCATGTCACGGGGGCCCATCTGAGTTCCAGAATTATACTCACCTGACAACACCTGAAAGTATTCAGACTGCTGATGGTACTACTCGGCCCATAGTAGGTGTAGGCATGGTTAAATGCACCTCTTTCATAACTCTAACTGATGTCTTGCATGCTCCATCTTTTCCTGTTAATCTATTGTCTATTAGTGCCATTGTTCTTTCCTTTGACATTCGTTAGGTGATTTTTCATGAGAAGGGAATAGGGAGACGGTTGGGGACTGGCACATGGCATAAAGGGCTTTGGTACTTGGACAGAGATGGACTGGATGTAGCACTGACGTCGCTGGTGGATGAGGCACAGCCGGAAGAGTCACAGTGTAATGTCCCGTCCCGCTCAGCTCAATCGGAGGAATCGAAACGCCAACGGCGTTCGGACTTAGTCATGCAATGGCTGCACAAGTAGGCTTGATAATAAAAGAGTATGACTGAGTTAGCTCAATCGGAAGATCCGCTCGGTCGAGGCGACTCCTCGCTCAGGTGGGTAGCTTCGGTGAACTTGCCTCAGCTTGACCTTCGCACTAATAAAACAAAAACTTTCAACTGCACAAGTAGGCT
This sequence comes from Iris pallida, assembly GCA_029216955.1. Classification (NCBI taxonomy): domain Eukaryota; kingdom Viridiplantae; phylum Streptophyta; class Magnoliopsida; order Asparagales; family Iridaceae; genus Iris; species Iris pallida. The sequence continues at coordinate 6,162,060 of JANAVB010016600.1, forward strand.
TGATAATAAAAGAGATGAATCCACATAGCTAAGGGAATAATCCCAAATTGGGTCAAACTGAGTTAGAACATGGAAAAAGGTCCCACGGTCGGCTTAGAAGTATTGCACGATGGCTTTTAAAAATAACACTCGGTCCTTCGTCCCGTGGCTTGGGAGAAGGAAAGTTGGTCTTCGGCACAAAGCTATGAATTAGCCCAAGTCATAGGCATCGCCCACATAAATGCTTGATAAAGTATGCACGGTTCCAGCGTCTAAGGCTTGGTATAGCCTTTGCGCGCCTCACGGATTAAGTTGCATCGCACGGCTTGTGGCATAAGTTTAGGCACCCAAAGAACTTGGTTGTTTAAAAGTCGGACACGTGCACGACACATTCCCACGATGTAAGGCTTGACGCAGCCTTTGCTCGTCAAGTTGTTGCACGATTGAATTAGGTAACAAGTTATGTCGGGCTAACTAAGTCATTCTAGCACTGTCCTATGATTTCTGCAGTTGTCATAGCCACATAGTCCCACGATCTTAAGGCTCATCATATAGAGTATGACTTGAGCGGTAGCGTCGTATAGAACGCAAGTTGGTTTAAGACACGAGTCACGATTGGTTCAGTAAAAAGTTAGTCACGATCTATGGCACCTAAAGAACACATTTTTGTTCAAGTTAAGCGGGAAGGCTATGCAATAACCGTTCCCTGGATTTCAAAGAATGGAAAGTTCAAGCGATGGTTTGTCGCTGAGGCGGTCCCTCATCTGGGAGTCTCATGGTTCCGATGTACGTTTTGCATGATATGGTTTCGAGCACGTTTTGCTAAAGAGTATGGTTTGAGTCGTTCCACAGATTAGGCCATGCATTTACGTGAGTCTAGATGAAGTCTCGTAGGTGCGTGGTCATGGACAACTTGTCGACAAGGGCGATGTTTCTTCGGACGACAACCTGGGGCCACAGGAATCGATTCAGCCATGGGGGAAACACGGTATAGCTGATGCTGGGTACGCAACCAGAGATTCGGTGGGCTGTCATTGGGGCTAGCTACTTGCATTGACCGACCCATCCTATTCCTAGCTATGTCCACGATGGCTAGTTAATGCCAGTGACCTTTCATATAGATAAGTTGGCGTGCTTAGCGGCTATCCGCATGCACGGTGTCGGTCGAATCAAAGGAAGTGTAAACACATCACAAACTGAGTCAAGGAAAGGTAAGGATGGTTGCAACACTAGCATGAAGCCTAAGATTTGGCTATAGCAAAGACACGTACTTCGACACGAGTCGTGGCGTCGAGTATTAAGTCGTTGACCCATAGTTGCATAAGTCAGATTTGAGTCGTTTCGAGTTAAGTCAAGAAGGGCCGTAAGAATCTTTGATTGAGTCAATTGATGATTAAAGCAGCAAAGGCTGCGAGGCGACAATATGGTTAAGTCATGTTGAGTTGCGAGGCACGACCTCGATATGTTGAGGCACGGCCGTGCTGTCACGGCACAAGTATAGGCAAGACCAAGTGGGAAAGCACTGCCTCAATTATATTGAAGCACGAATAGAGTTTATGGCACAACCAAGTTGTTGAGTTCCAAATATGGGCCGAAAGGCAAGCACGAGTCGATAAGTTGACGTCTTTGGCACGAGAAGGGTCTAGAGGCAAGGTAAAAGTAAGTTGTTGGTGCAGGGCACGATAATGGTCTAGAGACACAAAATAGGCCAAGAGTTTATGTTCTAAAATCGATCCTAAGGCAAGAATAGAAAGGCAATCATAAGGGTCTATGTTGCACAAAGTAAATAAACGCGTCGGTTTTGTATGGGTGGACGAGGAGCTCACTCCACCAGTACAGTTGAGTATTGACACCCTGTCACGATCCGCTCCCGAATAATCGGACACGAGTCGGACACGTCCAGCCTTCGTCGATAGACACGACGAAGTAAGCTGTACCAAGCTAGGAAAATCTAACCAGATAAACATGAATGTGTACAATCACAGCATCTATAAAATGTTCCCAAAATAATCACCATAATCCACCGATCATAATATCATAAAAGTACTAGAGACAACAAGAAGAAAAACACTATGAACTCACAACATACAATATCTAGGGGAAAAGCTAAAACAATCTAAACCTGAAACCTCAAGTTACGTCATGGCTCCATCCTGCTCAGCTAAGATTCCAGGCTCTGGCCCATAAAGTAGAACAATATCCTGTAAGTACATCTGCAACATATCCTAGTCAGGAGCGGAGCTAAGTATATCCAAGGAAATGAACATGAACATCATGATATGGAAATGAATACAGGAAAAATATAAGAACATAAAATGAAACCTGAATATAAATACTGAGAAGTAAATACAGGGAATACAGGGAACATAAAATGAAACCTGAACATGAAATATACAATGAACCTGACGTGTGCAATATATCGAAATACATCCAGAGTGTGTGATCGGCTTGGGTAGATTCAGGGAACATGAAATGGTACGGCTTCGGTCCCGCGTGCACGATGCGGGGCCTAAGCTATTCACATGAATTGTAACTCGGATTTGATCACACATTTGTAGTATTTTCCCTCCCAGACACAAGTAAACTCAGGGAACAGGATACAAGACAATCCCGTGAAATATCGTGTCAACAAGAAGATACAAGCATGAATACAAGACATGAAGTAATGGACAAGTCCGAGGAGTATACTTGCCTTGCTCAGGGTGATCGAGTAGGAGGTTGATCTGTGAGTCCTCCTGATTTTTGTACAAGTTGATTAGGATTAATTCTATCATTGCTAATCTAGTATTTCTATTAGCTAGAAACTTAACTAGTAGATTAATTAGCTGTCATGGATGAATATCAATATTCTAAGATATTTAGAGAGTGCATCAACTGGTTTAAAACATACTTGCCTAATTAACTCAACACTAATTTAACTAGATTTTTAATTTAATATTATAAATGTTAACAATATAACTCTTCAGGTACTCATACCAAAATCTTTTAAAACTAACTCCTAAAGTATAATGGAAATTAAATAACAAGATATACTCATACACAGAATCATTGGCCCAACACTTCATAGCCCAAGCAAACCGGCCCATCCAACCATGCTAAATTCTCAAGTTAAACAAGGCCTAAAATATACAGGCCAACTAACCAGACCCTTAACCAAATACTAATATACATCATCTACTGGACTCACTTAACACATAGAGTATTCAACCCAAAGCTGCACTTAGGAAAGCATGAACCAAGCCCATCAACAATTAACAAACTTCTAGTTTATCATTAATAGCCCAAAATGAAGGAAACTCAATTCCAGGTGACTATCGAACCCGTAGTCTTGCTAGACCACCAAGTCCTCAAAATATGCATGCTGTCACATAAATCGAATTCAAATTCTGCATATTCACCAACTACTTCGTCCTTGCTAAAAAGAAAACACATAACCAGCCCAGCTCTCCAACTTTAAATCAGTACAACTAGCCTATTCTTCTCCAAACAAACTGATCAAAATATACATAACCACCCCTTTTACAAAAGAATATACAACCAAATTAATACAAATAAGGAAATATACCAATTGAATGAAAGAATATACAACTCAAGAATAAATTATAAATCTATTACAAATAATAGATTAGAAATCTGCACTTTGACTTGGTAGGGTCCTTGTAATGAAATCAATCTTGAACACACACAAGATGAGGAAACGGCTAGTCACTAGTCCATACATTCGGACACAACTTGACAGGAGCTGGGCACGAACACGGACATGGCCCGGTACGAGTCAAGCCGAAACGTCTACACGAACTCACATAATTCGAACACTTGCACCTGGACACAAAACACCTCCTGAACACGAACACATCTAAGGCCAACACAAGCCTCACCACGACACTACTAATCCTGGCTAAACCCACATGTACTCAATTATAGAAGTAAAGAATCAAGAATTAACAGAATGATAGCATATATACCTGGAAGAAGGAAATCCGCTGATTCAGGACACGTCTCCAAGTGTCGGACACGCGATTTCTGAAACCAAGAGTTTAATTACTCCAACTCGATCTGGCTAGAAAATGTCGAGTCGATCCGTCCAGATCTTCAATGAAACATCACCAAAAGATTTCCATTAATCACCGTAACACTCCGATCCGAACCCAGAGTTAAGATTGACACTCACCGGAAATGAACTGATCGACCGGAGACTCGTCGATTCCAGGAGGAGTTCAAAGGCCTCTTCGAGCAACCGTCAGTGACAATCGATCGCCGATCCCAGTCAAGACTCAGATCCTGAAGCGAAGAGGACACGGACACGCGGCTAAGTTGAGCGATCATCGGGGAAGAGTCGTCCTGCTGCCGGAGAAACACCAATGAGATTAAGAACCGATCGAATCCGATAGACCGATCAAAACAGTAGGACTCACCGAGCATCGTCTTCCAAATCGGTAGAGGCTCGGTTTCGAGGAGGAAATCGCCGTGTTTTTGGAGTACCAGCCGCCATCGCTGCTGACAACATCGAGAAGAGAACTTCCAGACGAAATTGCACCGCCGTTGCTCCGCCTTCAGATCCCGGAGCTAGGAAACCGCACGCCGCTCGTTGAAGATCTGGTCGCGCGTCACCGCCGGAAGGAGAATCGAGATCTCGGCCAAGCGCCATCGAGGATGTTGCCGCCACCGAGAGGATTAGGGTTAGGGTTTCCGGATTTAGGGGAAATGGCGTTTGGGGACGAAGGCTCGAGAGATGCTGAGCTTCTAAAGAAATGAGGAGTAAAGTCTCCTCTTCCCCTAATATATAGCAGCCAATAAAGAAAAGGAAATTTTACAGAAAAGCCCTCCCCTCTCTAAGTATTTACGATAATACCTAAATTCTTTTAGAGAATTAATTAAGTTGTTAGAGAATTAGTTACAAGGTTGTTTGAATCTTGGAAAACACTAATTTGTTAGAAACTTGGACAATACTCCAATGTAGTTATTCCCAAGAACTAATGATAAAAAAATAATTCAAAATAATATTAGGAATTATAAATATTAAACAACTTAAATATTGTTTAATCAAAATATTAGAAATAGTTAAAAAATTCATGAAACTGGAAAAATGGGGTTACAAATTTACCCCCTTACAAAAATTTCGTCCTCGAAATTCAAAGGTAAAACATGGTACATAAAATGACACAAGGTTTTAAGAATAATTAGGCATAAGGTGAACACGGTCAATGACTAGACACAAAAATTGCAACAGTTTTGAAATGACTTAGCATGACGAAATAACAAATACGATCCATAGTGATCAAAACTTAATCAGGCACAAAGTGAAATGAAATTAGTTAAGACCAAGCACAAAATTTCAGGCAGGAAATTGAAATGACATGACCTAAAATGAACAAAAATCCAATAAGCACGAGATGGAATGAAGCTTTAATTATGATTTAGAGGTATAAAACCATGAAGGCACGATCTTCGAAATACGATCAAACTCGAAAGTTTTGCACAATTGGCTAGAACAAGATAGACAAGTCATGATTAGTTTAGGCATGATTGAGGCTGAAATTTAGATAAACACGATTGAAATATAGGTACGATTTAAGATCCAGTGAAACATAATCAAAATCTAGTAATGTATCTTCATTGAGAAAATCAAATGATCCGACAATAAAATACAAGAAGGAAATTGCGAAGGTCGATTTGAGAAATCATATGGAAACTACCTATGAGGTATTAGTATAAAATCAAGAAAATCATGCAAGGATTTGTGATTCTCGAAAACCAATAATCATATGAAAATGAAATATATAGTCTCTGTGGTATCCAAGAACATATAGGTATTTGAAATCACATTGCTTAGAATCCCTATCCCGCCAGTATATATCTGACTGCAGTGGACTTTCGGCTCCGTGACTCAAATAACAACATGTCACCGGATATTCTGTCAACCTTATCCATTTTCTAACAATTATCAATGGAACAACCCAAGAGATCAAAATATGAAGAATTTAGAACAAAGTCCCAATAATACCCGAAAACCTACGAATGTCTGAATCACTTCAACTTAGAGTTCCTGCCTCGCCAGTGCGCTGCTGGCTGCAGTGAACTTTCAGTCTCCGCAATCCAGATAACGGCTGCAGCGCGCAACTGCCACACCCTAGTAGATCATCGAATAGTCTCTCAACCTTATCCATCGGAATTACAAAACGGTTTCAAAGAATTCAAAATGGTTTCCAATAGTCCAAGTTATGATAAAAAATATTAGAAATAATTCAAAATAATATTAGGAATTATAAATATTAAACAACTTAAATATTGTTTAATCAAAATATTAGAAATAGTTCAAAAATTCATGAAACTGGAAAAGTGGGGTTACACACCCACACAATTTTTATATGCAGGAACAAGTAGAAGTTTGTTGGCACGGAGCTCGCTTGGATGCGTCGAGGCATGGAGTCCTTTGGCGTTTCGAGGCGTGCGACCGCATGGAGTCTGGACTTATACGGGACATAATGTATGGACACCGCTTATCTGAAGCATCCGCTGGCTCGTCAAATTGTATTTAGAGATGAGAGAGCAGAGTGACTTGTAATGTGAGAAGAGTGAGATTGAGTGATTGTAGTCTTGGCCTCGTGTCCACATATGTAATTTTTGTTTCAATATCAATAACGAGCTATTTTAATGACTTGTGTTTTGTTCTAAATTTTTGCTGTATTAATCAATGTTTCTGCTTGGGACTTCCTGTGCGACGTGTAATATCTCAAAATTCGTGATACGTATTTTATTGCGTATTCGTATTTCTGACCCGTATTTTTATTTTTCTTGTCTAGTTAATTGTAGTTTATTTCGTAATCTTGTGGTAGTTTAATTGTCATTTATCATTATGGGTTAATCTGGTTAATGACTTCTGGATTTTGATTAGGACTTTGGCCTGCATTGTATTCTGCTCAACTTGCAGTATTCTCGGCTTTCGTATTTTGGCTCGAATTTATGTGGAAGAGCTTGGCTTGGTTTAACTTGGTTTGATTTGGAGACTTGGTTCAGTTTTATTTGGTTTGAGATTGCATTGGAACCCTTTAACCTATACTCTCCCTCACCTCCATCACACCCCACCATCATTTAATCCCCTTTCTCTCTCTCCCCTCTCATTTTTCCACTTCACAGCCGGCCACCCCCTCTCCCTTCCTTCTTCTTCTTCCCTAAGAGAGAATCACCCCCATTAGGCAAGTGCACCTTGCTCACACTTGAGGGCCGAATTTTATGTGCCCATTAGCTAGTTTAGCACCCTATGAGCAACATTAGATCTTGGGTTTTCTTGATTTGGAGCTTGGAATCTTGTAGATCTAGGTTTGGAGTGTTTTCGGATTTTTGGAGATTTGATCTCCCAAACTTGTTCTTTTGTTGGATTCAATGTTTCCATGTTGTAGAGCTTTCAATTTTACACAAGTTAGAGCTTTGAAAATCCGGATTTGGGTTTGTATTGATGGATTTATGATGTTCCAAAGTTTTGAGTTCCATGGGTTCTCTTCTCGGATTTTTGGAGAAGATGACTTGCTGTTCTGGCCGATGGCGCCTACTTCCTCGAACACGCCTCTTTAGGCGCGGTTCGTTCAACTGCGCCTTCTTAGGCGCGGTTCGCAGACTGCGCCTCCTTTTCGAGCGCGCCTCTTTAGGCGCGGCTCGCTCGAACGCGCCTCCTTAGGCGCGGTTCGTCTCGATCGCGCCTCCTTGGGTGCTGTTCGCCGCCGCCCCTCGATGGCGCCTCCTTGGCGTCATTTCAGGCGCGGTTGGCAGACTGCGCCTACCTTCCCAGATTGGCAGATAGCGCCCATTTACTCCTGTTAGGCAGATAGCGCCTACTTTCCCTTGGCTTGCCCGACTGCGCCTATATTTATCATTTTAGGCGCAGTTCACTGTTCCCTTGACTTAGGCGCCATTTGATCCAATGGATCTAGGCGCGGTTTGCCCCATTGGCTCTAGGCGCGGATTGACCTGTCCAGACTAGGCGTACTTTAGTGTGCAGCTAGTAAGCGCACTCTAGTGTGCTGCCTCCCTGGCACACTCTAGTGTGCTGCCTCTAGGCGCACTCCAGTATGCCTGGCCTGCCCTAGTGCCCCTGTACCCCTGCACCCCTAGTGCATGTATTGCTTTCTCTGGGATTTGGTTTTCTTTTCATAATTTGGAGCTTCCTGAGATTTGGTGCTCACAACACGACTTGACTAGACTCGACACGTCTTGACACGATTTCCTGTATTTGTGTACTGCTTTCTTGAATCTTGACACTAATTTGGGAACACCTTACCCCTGGTTTATATCCTTACGCCTTTTGACCCGAGCTCGACCCGAACACGAGGTGGGCACGATTTGATTTAATGCTAGTACGGCGTTGTCCCTGGTTTTGTTATCTCTTGTTACATCAGAAAAGTGTTTTCTTATGGTCTTATTTATAAAGTCATGTTTTCAGCCTTATTGTACTTTTCATGCCTTTTACATCGGTGGTCGTTTGGGTGCACTCAGGATTATGTTTCTTTTACTTGTAGAATAGTTGCATTGTGATATGCCTTATGGCCCTGACACGATAAATAAATCCTGGCTAATAACTTGTAACTTGTAACCTTAACAACTTGATAACTCGGCTTGACTTGATAGTGGCCCGTGGTGGCGCACACCCGACTTGGCATGACTTGATAACTCAACTTGACTTGACTTGGTATGACTTGGCTTCACTTGATAGTAGCCCGTGGCGGCGCACTCTTGACTCGACTTGACTTGTCTTGACACCGTGGGTGTACTACCTGTTGCTCTGTGCAAATCACTTGTCTTGTCTTGCATCATGTCTAAGGGGTGACTCCCTGGGTACCACGGCCAGGGACTCACACTAAAATTGGACTAGGTAATGAGTAGACCAAATTAGAAAATGGAGAATTCCCGGTCACAGGCAGTCTCGTTATCTGGAGGCATTAATGGACTTGTAGCTTGCCGACGAGTAGAGCACATTTCCAGCACACTGTCATGTGTTGCACCCTCTAAGTCACCTAAGGGTATATTTGTCTCCCGGGCAATGTACCCACCTATAACTCTCAACCCGCGGAAGGATAACTGGATGGTCTGCAGGGCTTGGGATTTGGAATTCTCACTTGCATCTTGTTAGTAACTAGGCTTGTGATAACCCTAGTTAGTTAATGTAGCAAGCCGTAGGCTATGATTGGCCGTGTATTATTGGATGGTGTCCAGCCTCGTCTGGTCTGGTCTAGGACCAGCCCTGATGGGTCCAGCTCTTGATTGTTCCAGTCTCTAGAACTTGAATGCTTGACTTGCACTGGATGTGATTGCAAGACTTCTTCTCTGTCACTGTGGTGTAACTCTCTTGTATGACTGTCCTCTAGGCAATAACTGGTCAGTGACTATGTACTGTTTAGGTGAAGGGTTACAGTGGTAACCTGGCTACCTGGTACGGTACATTTGTCCTTACCGTGTTTATTGTGTAGATGGCACTTATCTATGTTATAGCTTCCTGTATATGATTGTTATCTTCAAGCAATAGACTGGTTAGTGACTATGTACTGTTCAGGTTTCCTGGTACGGTACATTTGTCCTTCCTTGTTTATTGCCCAGATAGCATTTATTTCTTATTTTTCATGCATCTTATCTGCCATGTTCTCCGGTATTATTATTATTTTCTAATCAAGTTACTTGTTTCCTTTTCTGTGATCGGGATACGTGCATTGGTACCGCACAAATCTCAATAAGCTTTTACTTATTTCTTTGCTGCTTTTGTTTACTAATGATTTGCTGGTTTTAGTCCTTAAGTGGAGCCTCCTTTGTGGCACTTGCTCTTTCTGGGGTCTGACCCAGCTGGTTTTGTATGGCCAGATACCGGAGCAGCAGCAAGGGATCTACCTGTCTTCCAGCCAGATGGTGACCGCCAGGCGTGACCAAGGCTTCGAGTGGGTTTCTTTTGTTCGCCCACTTTATTGTAAATTCATATTATTTTGAGGCGTTTAGCCGACGAGCACGTGTTAGCTCGATTGCAACTTGTATTTATTATCTGCCTACGAGCTGTAACATGATTGACAAGCCCCGGGGGTTGATCATGTATGACTTAACTCTGAGCTAGTCTCTACATTTTGTTACGACTAGTTTTCATGATCATCTTATATGTAATGTTTGGGACGCCTTACAATTGTATATTTGGTGATCTGTTATCTTGTAACTTATTTTACTTGATGAGATTGAGACAATAGGCCATTTGGACCGTAAGAGACTGTTGGTTTGTAGAATACCCTCACATGCTAGACAGCCGTGATCGTATAGCGGGATGGTTGCCGTCCCAATATACGTAGCTGGCTGTTCACGTTCTCGTTCGTCCGTATTCCGGGAGCGGGGCGTGACACAGTTTTAGTGGTGGCCCATGCAGGTCTTGTCAAACAAGAAATGTGAGGGTTACCGGTAGATGTCTTAATCTGTGCTCGCCCTTGATCTCTCGTTGTATCTTTGCATCTCCTTGAATTCTCGACTGATAACATGCTTGCATCCTTGAATCATCCTGGTCCTTTCCTTTATTTTCCTGATGTCATTGCTTCAGTGGGTTTGTTCCTGCTGACCAGCCAGAGAGAGTTCAGCCAGTAGTCCAGCAGCAGTCAGAGAACGAAGCTCAGTCGTCAGCAGCAGCTTCCCAAGCCATGCCTCCTGTAGAGCCAGAATTCCCAGTCCAGCCAGATCAGCTAGCAGGGTCAGAAGATGGAGTCTTGGTAGGACTCGTCCGTGAGTTGCTTGCGTCTCAGAACCGCCGAGATGATGCCTTGCAGCAGGCAGTACAAGATACTCTAAGTGGAAGTGGTCGGAATAGTGCAGTCAACAGATTCAAGCGCCTGAACCCTCCCTTCTTCAACGGTACTGAAGATGCGGTGGCTGCCGATGCTTGGCTACAGGATATAGAGATTATTCTTGAAGCAGCGAAGACTCCAGAAGACGAGAAGGTAGCAGTGGTGCGCCTACAGTTATTGGATCTAGCCCGCAATTGGTGGGCTGCGCAAGCAGTGGGATTGGCAACACCTGTTCCTTGGGCAGTGTTCAGCGAGAAGTTCCAGATCAAGTATTATGATACAGTGGCTCGATATGACTTGCAGACCAAGTTTTGCAACCTGAAACAAGGAGGAAGGACGGTCGACGGATATGCGGCCGAGTTTTCGAGACTTAGTCGGTTTGCTCCCACTTTGGTGGCGACCGAGCTTGACAGAGCGCAGAGGTTCCAGCAAGGACTTCACTTGGAGGTTATCTTGGCAGTAGAGCAGTTCGAACATCAGACCTATGATGCTGTTTTGCGAGCAGCGAGGAGGTACGAGTACACTTCCCAGAGGATAGCAGACAGAACCGGAGAACGAAGGTGGTCCCATAGTCAGATGAACCAATCTTCAGCACCAGCCCCAGCAGCTAGGGCTTTGACCATTGAAACTCCGAGGCGAGCAGCTTCAGTTACGTCGGATCAGTACTCAACCCCGACGTACCCTCAGCAGGAACAGAAGCAAGACCAGTCTTCCTCAGTGGGCTGTTCTTATTGTGGTAAGCCTGGGCATGTAGTAGCAGAGTGTCGTAAGGCTTTGGGATTGTGCTTGTTATGCGGAGCGCCAGATCATAGAGTGGGGTCCTGTCCATTCAGAGTTGATCCAGTACCCGCAGTATCTAGTCCTTCAGTTTTGGGACCCGTACCAGTACCAGCTCCCGTTCCCCAGCAACAGCAGTTCCCGTTTCCAGGACCATTGCCGACTCAGGCTCAAGCTTTTCAGCAACAGAGTTCTCAGCAGTTTGCCCTAGCTCAGGCCCAGATCCGGAACCGTCAGAGAGGTCGTCAGAGAGGTAGTCGTGCTCTATCTATCTTGCTTTCCCCCGTCGTTACCAAGGGCACATGACTTATTTCATGTAACCTAATTACGACGGCATGTCCCGGACCCGAGTTGTACCCTGATCATTCGAAAAGGTTATTTGGTTATTGGTACCAACCTTTAATCTTTTCGGATGTGGAGAGGCCCGTGTTCGTATTTGATCAGGGAGTAAGACCTCAATGCGCCAGACTATCAGTTAGTCCGTGTTGCTTGAGTTCATCACTCCTTGGGGAGTCAAACGTGGGAGTGTAAGGATGGCATCCGAACACGTATCCCAATCGATTTTGGCTCGTAAGGTGTGAAATTTTCTCATGCCTTGCACTTCGAAACCTTGCTTGCATGAATGATTGCTTGATTGATTGCTAGCTCTAGATAGCTTGTGCTAGTGTAGCTTGTCTCGACATCTCTAACCTCTTGAATAAATTTCGAGGACGGAATTCTTTTAAGGTGGGTAGGATGTAATATCTCGAAATTCGTGATACGTATTTTATTGCGTATTCGTATTTCTGACCCGTATTTTTATTTTTCTTGTCTAGTTAATTGTAGTTTATTTCGTAATCTTGTGGTAGTTTAATTGTCATTTATCATTATGGGTTAATCTGGTTAATGACTTCTGGATTTTGATTAGGACTTTGGCCTGCATTGTATTCTGCTCAACTTACAGTATTCTCGGCTTTCGTATTTTGGCTCGAATTTATGTGGAAGAGCTTGGCTTGGTTTAACTTGGTTTGATTTGGAGACTTGGTTCGGTTTTATTTGGTTTGAGATTGCATTGGAACCCTTTAACCTATACTCTCCCTCACCTCCATCACACCCCACCATCATTTAATCCCCTCTCTCTCTCTCTCCCCTCTCATTTTTCCACTTCACAGCCGGCCACCCTCTCTCCCTTCCTTCTTCTTCTTCCCTAAGAGAGAATCACCCCCATTAGGCAAGTGCACCTTGCTCACACTTGAGGGCCGAATTTTATGTGCCCATTAGCTAGTTTAGCACCCTATGAGCAACATTAGATCTTGGGTTTTCTTGATTTGGAGCTTGGAATCTTGTAGATCTAGGTTTGGAGTGTTTTCGGATTTTTGGAGATTTGATCTCCCAAACTTGTTCTTTTGTTGGATTCAATATTTCCATGTTGTAGAGCTTTCAATTTTACACAAGTTAGAGCTTTGAAAATCCGGATTTGGGTTTGTATTGATGGATTTATGATGTTCCAAAGTTTTGAGTTCCATGGGTTCTCTTCTCGGATTTTTGGAGAAGATGACTTGCTGTTCTGGCCGATGGCGCCTACTTCCTCGAACACGCCTCTTTAGGCGCGGTTCGTTCAACTGCGCCTTCTTAGGCGCGGTTCGCAGACTGCGCCTCCTTTTCGAGCGCGCCTCTTTAGGCGCGGCTCGCTCGAACGCGCCTCCTTAGGCGCGGTTCGTCTCGATCGCGCCTCCTTGGGTGCTGTTCGCCGCCGCCCCTCGATGGCGCCTCCTTGGCGTCATTTCAGGCGCGGTTGGCAGACTGCGCCTACCTTCCCAGATTGGCAGATAGCGCCCATTTACTCCTGTTAGGCAGATAGCGCCTACTTTCCCTTGGCTTGCCCGACTGCGCCTATATTTATCATTTTAGGCGCAGTTCACTGTTCCCTTGACTTAGGCGCCATTTGATCCAATGGATCTAGGCGCGGTTTGCCCCATTGGCTCTAGGCGCGGATTGACCTGTCCAGACTAGGCGCACTTTAGTGTGCAGCTAGTAAGCGCACTCTAGTGTGCTGCCTCCCTGGCACACTCTAGTGTGCTGCCTCTAGGCGCACTCCAGTATGCCTGGCCTGCCCTAGTGCCCCTGTACCCCTGCACCCCTAGTGCCTGTATTGCTTTCTCTGGGATTTGGTTTTCTTTTCATAATTTGGAGCTTCCTGAGATTTGGTGCTCACAACACGACTTGACTAGACTCGACACGTCTTGACACGATTTCCTGTATTTGTGTACTGCTTTCTTGAATCTTGACACTAATTTGGGAACACCTTACCCCTGGTTTATATCCTTACGCCTTTTGACCCGAGCTCGACCCGAACACGAGGTGGGCACGATTTGATTTAATGCTAGTACGGCGTTGTCCCTGGTTTTGTTATCTCTTGTTACATCAGAAAAGTGTTTTCTTATTGTCTTATTTATAAAGTCATGTTTTCAGCCTTATTGTACTTTTCATGCCTTTTACATCGGTGGCCGTTTGGGTGCACTCAGGATTATGTTTCTTTTACTTGTAGAATAGTTGCATTGTGATATGCCTTATGGCCCTGACACGATAAATAAATCCTGGCTAATAACTTGTAACTTGTAACCTTAACAACTTGATAACTCGGCTTGACTTGATAGTGGCCCGTGGTGGCGCACACCCGACTTGGCATGACTTGATAACTCAACTTGACTTGACTTGGTATGACTTGGCTTCACTTGATAGTGGCCCGTGGCGGCGCACTCTTGACTCGACTTGACTTGTCTTGACACCGTGGGTGTACTACCTGTTGCTCTGTGCAAATCACTTGTCTTGTCTTGCATCATGTCTAAGGGGTGACTCCCTGGGTACCACGGCCAGGGACTCACACTAAAATTGGACTAGGTAATGAGTAGACCAAATTAGAAAATGGAGAATTCCCGGTCACAGTCAGTCTCGTTATCTGGAGGCATTAATGGACTTGTAGCTTGCCGACGAGTAGAGCACATTTCCAACACACTGTCATGTGTTGCACCCTCTAAGTCACCTAAGGGTACATTTGTCTCCCGGGCAATGTACCCACCTATAACTCTCAACCCGCGGAAGGATAACTGGATGGTCTGCAGGGCTTGGGATTTGGAATTCTCACTTGCATCTTGTTAGTAACTAGGCTTGTGATAACCCTAGTTAGTTAATGTAGCAAGCCGTAGGCTATGATTGGCCGTGTATTATTGGATGGTGTCCAGCCTCGTCTGGTCTGGTCTAGGACCAGCCCTGATGGGTCCAGCTCTTGATTGTTCCAGTCTCTAGAACTTGAATGCTTGACTTGCACTGGATGTGATTGCAAGACTTCTTCTCTGTCACTGTGGTGTAACTCTCTTGTATGACTGTCCTCTAGGCAATAACTGGTCAGTGACTATGTACTGTTTAGGTGAAGGGTTACAGTGGTAACCTGGCTACCTGGTACGGTACATTTGTCCTTACCGTGTTTATTGTGTAGATGGCACTTATCTATGTTATAGCTTCCTGTATATGATTGTTATCTTCAAGCAATAGACTGGTTAGTGACTATGTACTGTTCAGGTTTCCTGGTACGGTACATTTGTCCTTCCTTGTTTATTGCCCATATAGCATTTATTTCTTATTTTTCATGCATCTTATCTGCCATGTTCTCCGGTATTATTATTATTTTCTAATCAAGTTACTTGTTTCCTTTTCTGTGATCGGGATACGTGCATTGGTACCGCACAAATCTCAATAAGCTTTTACTTATTTTTTTGCTGCTTTTGTTTACTAATGATTTGCTGGTTTTAGTCCTTAAGTGGAGCCTCCTTTGTGGCACTTGCTCTTTCTGGGGTCTGACCCAGCTGGTTTTGTATGGCCAGATACCGGAGCAGCAGCAAGGGATCTACCTGTCTTCCAGCCAGATGGTGACCGCCAGGCGTGACCAAGGCTTCGAGTGGGTTTCTTTTGTTCGCCCACTTTATTGTAAATTCATATTATTTTGAGGCGTTTAGCCGACGAGCACGTGTTAGCTCGATTGCAACTTGTATTTATTATCTGCCTACGGGCTGTAACATGATTGACAAGCCCCGGGGGTTGATCATGCATGACTTAACTCTGAGCTAGTCTCTACATTTTGTTACGACTAGTTTTCATGATCATCTTATATATAATGTTTGGGACGCCTTACAATTGTATATTTGGTGATCTGTTATCTTGTAACTTATTTTACTTGATGAGATTGAGACAATAGGCCATTTGGACCGTAAGAGACTGTTGGTTTGTAGAATACCCTCACATGCTAGACAGCCGTGATCGTATAGCGGGATGGTTGCCGTCCCAATATACGTAGCTGGCTGTTCACGTTCTCGTTCGTCCGTATTCCGGGAGCGGGGCGTGACACGACGACTCCCGTCGCTTAGCCTGTAATCGGCCGTTATGGAACCTGTCTTGCGTGAGCGCAATCTAGCCTCACGCGGCATCACGCCTTAGCGAGAACGATCGGTCGTACGGGACCGGGACGTGGAATCAGAATTGTTGCTCCAACATCAGCGCATGAGACTCTTCATTTAGTCTACTGAGTCAGATTTTTTTCCTCTATGTATCAGAAGGCTGATAAACAGAAGTAGTTTGTGATGCTTGTGAACTAGGAAAACATACCAGAAGCTCATATGCGAGTTCTGGAAATAGAAGTTTGTTCTCTTTTGACGTGATACACTATAATATGTGGGGACCTTGTCCGCAACTACTGCTAATAGTTTTAAGTGGTTTGTCACCTTTATTGATTGCTACACTCGTGTCACCTGGGTGTACCTAATAAAGAGTAAGAGTGATGTGTTTACATGTTTTCAAGATTTTCATCACAGGATCACAACGTAGTACAATGCTAATGTGAAGATGATGAAGTCTAACAATGGGATAGAATATACCAACAAGGCTCTTAAAGAGTACTTGTCAGCACATGTGATACATCATCAGACTTCATACGCCTACACACAAGCACAGAATGGTGTGGCGGAGCGAAATAACAAACACCTGTTGGAAGTGGCTCGGTCGATAATGTTTGCTATGAATGTCCCTAAAGACTTGTGGGGGCATGTCGTATTGGCAGCTGCATATCTCATCAACAGGATGCCCTCTCAGGTGTTAGGATGGAAGACACCGTTCGAGATGCTTACAGGTGAGAACAAATACATTGTTCCTCCAAAGGTGTTTGGGTGTGTATGTTTGTGAAGGACAATAGGCCTGGTGTAGAAAAGTTGGACCCTCGAGCAGTTAAGTGTATCTTTGTCGACTACTCAGGAACCCAGTAGAGATATTCTTGCTGGAGTCCTGTGGAGCAAAGGCTCTTCGTGAGCATGGATGTTACATTCATAGAAATGGAACCATACTACCACAATGGTTCAGGGGAAGGCTCCGCATTTAATAACACACCTAATACATGAGGTGTTAGGAGTGAGGGGGAGATAAGCCCGAGCGTGATTGTCGGATCAGTTCCATGCCCGATTGGGAAAGATAGTCCAAGGGAACAAGGGGAGAGTGTGATAGTGAGGAAAGCGAAAGCGATACGGATACACAAATCAAGAGGAAGAAAGTGACGATCCAGCACATGGGGAGGAACCAGCGAATGCGAAGGAACAGTCTTTAGAACAATCTATAGCTCAAGAAGAGTTCCAGGTCTACAGAAGAAGAAAGCAGAAGTCCAATATTGTCTATTGCCCCTACTGTGCCACGTCCCTCACCTAACCCTGCCCCAGCTCCTGAAGAAGCGCCCTCACCGGATCCCTCTAATTCGGATGCAGATCGCTTAGATTCGGATGGTATAGTCCCCTATTCTCTGTCTCATATTCCCTTGAGGAGATCTTCTCACAGCAATGCAGAAAAATCCCATAATCGTTATGGTTATGAACATGATATTGCTAAAATCTTATGATATTGTAATCTATTTCCTACTTGTGGAGCATTCATTGCATCGTTAGACACTATCTCTTTGCCTAAGTGTTGGCAGGAAGCAAAGGAAGATCCGAGATAGAAACCTGCAATGTTGGAGGAACATAGGACACTCCAAAGATATGGGACATGGAAACTTATTCCATTGACTAAAGGAAAGAAAGCAGTTGGATGCAAATGAGTCATGGTAAAGGAGACTCCAGAAGGAAAGGTGGAGCGGTACAAGGCAAGATTGGTTGCAAAAGGATTCACTCAGTCCTATGACAAGATTCACTCAGTCCTATGGCATTGACTATGATGAGACATTTGCTCCGGTAGCAAAGATGAGCACTGTGAGAACCCTGGTCTCCCTTGCAACAAATCATGGGTGTCAGCTGCATCAATTGAATGTGAAGAATGTATTTCTTCATGGGTCTCTATAAAAGGAAGTATACATGGAGACTCCTCCGAGGTTTTGTACTGCACAATCGACAGGAAATGCGTGCAAGCTGAAAAAATCACTGTATGGACTCAAACAATCTCCTCGAGCCTGGTTTGAGAGATTCAGGAAGGCTGTCACAGGCATGGGATACAACCATACCAATGCAGCTTACACGGTCTTCTTCCAGCATATGAGAGGCCATGTCACCATACTTGCAGTATATGTAGATGATATAGTGATCACAGGTGACGTGGAGGAAGAGATTGTCCAGCTGAAGTCAAAACTTGTCAAGGAGTTTGAAGTGAAGGACCTGAAAATGATGAGATATTTTCTTGGGATCGAGGTGGCTCGAGGAAGAGATGGGATCGTCCTCTCTCAGAGAAAATATGTACTAGACTTGCTCACAAAGACATGCATGCTGGGATGTCGATTGGCGGTCACTCCAATTGACCTAAGAAATAAGTTGGTGCAGAGGCATAAGAGCCCGTTGATCGTGAGAGATACCAGAGATTAGTAGGCCGACTGATTTATCTAGGCCACAGTCGCCCTGATATTTCATTCGCTGTGAGTGTAGTAAGCCACTACATGCATGATCCAAGGAAGGGCCACATGGATGCAGTTTTTCACATTCTGAGATATCTGAAAGGGGTTCCTGGAAAAGGGCTATGGTTCAAGAACAATGGACACCTGGGTGTTGAGGGATACTGCGATGCAGATTGGGCAAGCTGCATGGATGACAGAACGTCCACCTCAGGGTACTATATCTTTGTAGGGGGTAACCTAGTCTCCTGGAGAAGCAAAAAACAGTCTGTGGTAGCATGATCGACCGGTAAAGCAGAGTATAGAGCAATGGCTCTGGGAGTGTCAGAGTTGCTATGGGTAAATGCTCTCCTGACAGAGTTGAAGTTGGATCGAGGAGCACCATTACGTCTTCTGAGTGATAGTCAAGCTGCACTGAGTATAGCTAACAATCCAGTTCAGCATGACAAAAAAAGCATATCGAGATCGATCGGTTCTTCATCAAAGAAAAGCTAGAGAACGGAACATTGAAGCTTGATTATGTTTGCTCAGAAGAACAAGTCGCAGATGGTCTTACTAAGGGTCTTAGCTCCTTGAGTCTTTCTAAACCATGTAACACGATGGAGATGATTGATATCTATTGTCGATCTTAAGGGAGAGTGTTGAGAAGTCTATTGGGTTTAGTCCCACATCGGGTAGAGAATAAGGAGGCTAGTCCTCTCCTTTATATATACTTCTTTTTTATAATAAGCATCCAATTATCCCAACTCTATAAAATATATGCTATCAACAATAACATTAAATTTCAAGAGAAAAGGTAGAGAAGTTATCATGATTGACAATAATGCTTATTTTTTTGCAGATTAATAAGAAAAAAAATCTATTAAATTAAAACAACTATTTGTTGAAACTTTTTTTTATATAAAAAGCACAAAATTCTAATTATGAGCAACTATGTCGTCCCCTGGAGGATGGAGGGGTCAGTCTTCGTTCATTGCATTCAATTCGGGATGCAGTTGGAATGAAGCTGACGTAGAAGTTTATTCGTGACGATCCATGTGGGCTGAGTGGACAACAAATTGGTACCTGAAGGGAGGCAATTTTTGGACTTGCAGGTACAATAACAATGCATCTGTGACTTTCAAACACATTATGAGCAATCGTACTACTATTAGAATTGCCATACATCGAGTAATATAGGATGGGAGGAATATTGATCTATGGCTGGATCCATGGCTGGACCATTGAACTTTACTGGAGCTGTCGGGTGGATACATGCTATTGGAGGTGGGTAGAGGTTTGAGGGTTCAGTACATTGTACGACAGGGTGAATGACGTCCTGACTTGTATACTCACACAATCAGGTATGACGATGCTATCCGGTCGGTTCCTATAGACCCAAACATCCTTGCTGACATTTGGGTATAGAAACCGCCAGGGGGGTTATTGGAAACTGTGATTTTGAGTTTAAGACGTGCTACAACTTCTTGCGAGCAACACACCCTAGACTAGAGAATTTTGATTTTATTTGGCAAAAAAGGCTTGCTCCCAAGATGCAGCTTTGCATGTATCGAATTCTTGGGCGCCTCCTGACTAAGGACAGACCGGCTCACTTTGGAGTACGGATAACATCTTAGCACTATGTGTTGTGTAATGGAAACAGCGAGTCTATTCGACATTTATCTTCGATTGCCCGCTGAGTTGGTTCCTTTGGCATGAGCAGTGCTGCAAGGCTTTGGGGGGTTGCGATGATACTACGGACATTGGAGGAATTATTATGGGGATTCGGGCCAGAAGAAGCAGGGAGACGTTATGGTTTAAGGAGGCACCGCTCCGTCTTGCAGCGCCAGTGTGGCATGTGTGGAAAGAGCGAAACAGACGCATATTTGAGGGCCTCACTACCTCCTCTGTGGGAATTTTACATAATATTGACTTTGATGTGGCTGTTATGACACCCTCTCTGGGGGTTTGTCAAATATATGCTTTGTAATAAGTTTTGATGAATGGATAAATTTACCTTCATTTCAAAAAAAAATGTTTCATTCTTTACTTCATTTCGATTTTCTTTCCCTCTTTTCTTTTTATTCCCAAAATAAGTGATTCGTTTTTCAATCCTTATAAAAGGAAATCTGATTATGGAACCTTCAGAGCAAAATTTTTAAATTTAGACTCTTAATAGGGCATGCAATGGCACCATCGTAAATAACAAATATGTCGTCTTTCATGGTGGCGTTTTTTGGCTCCTCCGTCCTTCAGCGGTACAACACCCCGGTCTATGAGACGATCTGCTTCCGCACGACTGTAAATGAGAGATGGACCACGAAATTGAGCAAGATGGGATGTCCTTGAGAATCTAAGGAGTTAAAGTAAGTAGTAAGAAAATCCGGAGTTAGTGAAAAGAAAAGAATTTTTTTTTTTTTTTCTGTTTTTCATTCTCTGGAGAACCTTTACCTGTAGATATGTTCAGCCAATGGAATGAGATATAACAACCAAGAAAAATCTAGAAAGAATCTGTGGAGTCACTTCATGTAACTGAAGTGAGAGGCAAGTCCGATACTAACCCCCTTAATAATTCTTGTAAGAGTTGTTAATAGAAAACCAAAATGATTAGATGTTAAAATTTAGATATTTAAATTAATATTCAAATTTTCCTTTTTTAAAAATATTTAATTTTATATTTTAATGTTTTAAGCTAACAATCTCCCTAAAAGGTAAATATATATAATAAAAATAAGAAAATATTATTTTGGATGGTTGTCACGTCTTGGATAACTATACCATGTAAATAGGGAGGGGAGTATTGAGTGACGTAGCAAGCATCCGGCCTCTCGTGTATTAAATATAAATCCTTGGATTAAATATAAAGCAAGTAGGTATGATCCTGGCCATATGTACTAGTAGCTTACTAGTTTTTGCATTGAATGAGTTAACCCATTTGTACAAAAGTTATATTTAAGTGATACTAAATCTATTAGTTTTTCTTACTGATTATATTTTATTTTCTTGGTTACTATTTTTCTGAAGTTTAAATTTTACTTGAACACCGACAAATGAAACAAATACCATTTTTAAGCATATGAGATACAATGTTTTCTTGTTAGTTCCAATAATTAATCATGTAGTTATATGATTGGAAGAAATTAATTGGACAATTGGACCTTCATCTGTACATATATTATGAATCCATATCTTGCGTCTTTTAATGACTTGTATGTTGGTTTGTGTTTTAATATAAAACATATACTTTTATTAGTTTTCACACTTTAAAATCATTAGGATACTCATTTTACCAAACTCTTTCTTTTGAGATTATAATTAATACTCATCACTTATGAGCATCTCCTTAATAAGTGACAATTGCTATTCAATTTATATTTCTCTCTTGTAGAGAAATGTTTGAATACATGAGAATAAGGTACTAGAATTTTGATGCATAATATTGGAAGATGACTCTATGGAAATAAAATCCATATATGAATGCGTTCTTCTTTGGGGGAGCAACCATTATTTTGTAGTGTCCTGCTTCGAGCGGCGCACTATGTGTGGATTTGTGGCTAGTTTGACTCAGTCGAAACTGAGTATTTGAAAAATCTTTCGGCATCTAATTGATTAGCACGAATGCATAGAGAACCTTTCCTATTCATGGATTGGCTTCTGTTGGAATGAGTCCAAAATGCAGTTGATTGTGTCTTGGCGAACGAGCTCTCTATAAGAGTCTTTCCCATTCCTTTTTATCAAAATTTTTGTTGGATGTTTGGTTTTGATGAATGCGCTTTCGTGTTGGTTTTCAATGAATGTCCCATCTTTCGTGTTGGTTTTGATTAGTGTCCTTAGGTGGTTTGGTGCAAGCATACCGATGATGTTCCATCTTTCCGCTGTTGTAGTACTGCCGGTTGTGCTGCCAGGGCTCTCCCATAGGTCCTGTGTCACTCGAACTGGTAGCCGCCAGTACTGACTTTACTTCAGGAGGACCACCTGTCCATGCCTGCAGCTTGATGCGAGTCTCCTCCTGGATCATGGCCATGATAGCCTTCTCAAGGGTGGGGATCTTCGGTTGGGCTAGAAGTAGTGCTGTCCTCTGAGCAAACACTGCATCTAGCCCTTTAAGAAACTTCATCGTCCTCTCCTGCAGACATACCTGTCTCTCCTTACACTTCGGATCCCCGTATCTTGCCCGATCTGAGGAGTGGTCGTAATCCAACCACAGAGCTCCAACTCTATGGCATACTCCTGCACCGTCTTCTCTCCCTGTACAATGTCGTCGATCTCCCCTTTGATCTGAAAAACCCGCAAGTTGTTCCCTGCACCATCGTAGGTCCTCAATTTCTCCCACACGTCCTTCACCATCTCGATGCCATTCACTGTGGCGGCGATCGACTGGACTAAAGAATTGAGAAGCCAAATATAGATCACCATATTAGTGGACTTCCACTCGTCGTGTCCTGCCGAGCCCTCGTCCGACTCTGTCTTCTCTCCTGACAGGAAACCCTCCAGGTTCTTTTCTGCAAGGGTTCTCCTCACCCGCCATTACCAACTCAGGTTGGTAGCTGGTCCATCAAGCTTCAGATCGATGGAGGGAAGCTCCAACTTCGTCGATGTTCATGTCGCGCTCTCACCAGACTTCATCGTTGCAACCTCCGAATGGTCCAGCTTCTTGATGATCTCCTCCATCGATCCTCCTCTTCTCCGATCACCTCACACCCATTCCACGATTCACGCTCTTCGTTCTCTTCTAGATCCGATCATGTCTCTCTCCTATCGGATTTAGGCCTTCAACGTCCGAAACGACCTCGTGGGAGACTTCGGAAACCACGGCTTCGTGGTGGTGGGACCGGTGGGCCGACAGATATGTGAGTGGGCGTCGTCGGGCGGATGTCTCCGAGCAGCGACCGCTGCGAACAGCAGCAGCGGCAACAGCCGTGCTCGTGCGACGGAGGTGCCAGTGAAGCAGCAGCCGACTCGCGCGCGAGGTGGTCGGCGTACGTTCGTGCAGTGGCTGGTGGCGGCGGTAGCTGTGGTAGTGTGGATGGTGATGGCGATGACGACTAGGATTAGGGTTTGGGAAAGGTGGCGGCGGCTAGGATTTTTGTGGCTCTGATACCATGTTGAATATTTGTGATGATTTATTATTGGTAGTCTCTTGGCTATATATAGCCTTACAATCCTCCTTATTACATTAAACCCTCTGTGGAATATCCTGTGATATATTCTGACATACCAAATGTACCAACAAGATATTCTAATATATTTATTCTAATACCAAATATACCAACATGTTCTAATCCCTATTTTTTGGGGGACAATTGCAGGGATCCCTCCCTCGTTTTGTGTCTGCCTAAAGTTTTAATAATTTTCTTTTTAATTCAAAACTTAAAAATGAAAAATTGGAACAAACTATTTGCTTCGCCCTTTCACCTTCTGAAATTCTTCTCCTACTCTCTCCGACTCTCTCCTCTCTTTCTTGTTTCTCTCTCTCTCTCTCTCACTCCTCTCTCTCTCACACAATTCTTATTTCTCTCTCTCTCTCTGTCCTATTTTTTCTCATTCCTCTTTTATCCTTCTCCTGGTCTCTCTTATCTCTCTCTCACTCATATATGTTTCTCTTCCCCCCCCTCTCCTTATTTGTTTCTCTCATACTCTTTTCATCCCTTTCTCTTTAGTATCTCTTTTCTCACTTCTCTCTCTCTCTCACACTCCTCTCTTATGTCTCATATATTGTTAATTGGAAATAACTTTTTTTTTAAAATTTTAAAGATCAAAAACCTTCTTCCTATCTTAAACATTATTAATCATAAATAATTTTTTATATTTTTTAAATTAGTATTTTTGAAATAGAAGCGGCCATCGGAATTCGAACCCGAATATCCTTTTCTCTTTGTTCTCTATAACAAAGTTCCCAACCATTTAGTAATTTATGTTTTATTATATCAATTTATGTGAAAATATTTTTAGACTTATAATACTTGTTACATAGACATGGATACACTACAATACTATTCTCACACCGTGGCACAATGTGGATATTAGTAACAAAATATCAAACATAGGTACACAATAATGATAATACTAGCATGATACCGATAATAGTAATACAATAACGATAATAGTTACATAAAAATTATATGTAGTAACAAAATCTGATAAAATATGTAACATACACGATAGGGCTAATATTAACACAATGATGATAATATTAACATGATAAGGATTAACAGTACCAATTTGACCTAATACTGGTATTAGTAACACAATATATAATAGTAAAACAATATAATTAATAGTAACATTGCAATAGTAGTAACACAATGCGTACATGTGCAACACAATGTTGCTATATGTAACACATTACATATATTTGTAATATGCTTCCACGAAGTTGTAACACTATTAAAATCCTAATTCCATTATAATAATAAAAGTGTACAAGTAAATACATTTTTTATCTATTTAAAAAAAATCATAGTTCAAGTGTTTTGAGTTATTTCGCATAGTAAGAGGTCTTAGGTTCAAATTCCACTAATTTTATCTTAAAAAATACTTTGTTTTTTATTCTATGGAAATGGAGATAGAGATAAAGAGCAGGTAGAGACAATTAATATAAATATTAATTTCAGAGATAGTATAAAAGATAGATTGAGATAAGTTTGAGATAGAGAGCAAATAGAAATAATTTAGATGGAGATGTAGATATAAATTTCAGAGATGGAGATACAGATAGAGAGGAAATAGGATAAATATATAGATAGAGAGGAAATCGTGGGAGAGAGAAGCATACAAAGAGTAGAGAGAGAATGTGAGAAAGAGAAATCGGAGAAGGTTAAGTGGGAGAAGCAGAATAGACCTAATCAGACATGAGGGCAAAATAGGGTGCAAAATGGTCTATGCGCCCTTTCTTTTAAACTTTTGAATTAAAAAGATACCTTAACACTTTAGACTAGGACAAAACTAAAATTGAGTGAAGGTTATGTATTTTATTGATTGGCTACTCCACTACTTATAGGGAGTCTAGCTCCTCTTCATATTACATTTTCCAATGTGGGACTAAATCCCTTATTAGTTCTCAACACTCCCCCTCAAGATGGGTGGGCGATAGATATTAATCATTCCCATCTTGTTACATAGCTTCGACAGACTTAATGAACTATGACCCTTAGTCAGACAGTCTGCCAATTGTTCTTCTGAGCGAACATGATCAATCTTCAGTATCCCTTGTTCCAGCTTCTCTTTGATGAAGAATCGATCGATCTCGATGTGCTTCGTTCTGTCGTGCTGAACTGGATTGTTAGCTATACTTATTGCAGCTTGACTATCGCTCAGAAGACGTAACGGTGCTCCCTTGTCCAGCTTCAACTCTGTCAGCAACGCTTTCACCCACAGCAACTCCGACACTCCTAAAGCCATTGTTCTGTATTCTGCTTCAGCTGTAGACCGTGCTACCACAGACTGTTTCTTGCTTCTCCATGAGACCAAGTTTCCTCCTACAAAGACACAATATCCCGTGGTAGGCCTTCTATCGTCTATGCAACTCGCCCAGTCTGCATCGCAGTATCCCTCAACTTCTATACATCTATTTTTCTTGAACCATAGCTCTTTTCCCGGCGTCCCTTTCAGATATCTCAAGATTTGAAATACTGCATCAATATGATCCGTTCTTAGATCATGCATGTAGCGACTTACTATACTCACCGCAAATGAAATATCAGGGCGAGTGTGCCCCAGATAAATCAATCTCCCTACAAGTCGTTGATATCTTTCACGATCAACTGGCTCTCCTGCTTCTGCTTCCAACTTGCACTTCTGATCAATTGGAGTGACTGCTGCTTTGCATCCCAGCATCCCTGTCTCCTTCAGCAGATCTAGTGTGTATTTTCTCTGTGAGAGAACAATTCCTTGTTCGCCTTCACACACCTCGATACCTAGAAAGTACCTCATCGCTCCTAGATCTTTCACTTCAAACTCCTTCGCGAGTTTTGACTTCAGCTTAGCGATCTCGGCTTCATCATTACCTGTGATTACTATATCATCCACGTATACAGCAAGTATAGTGATGTGGCCTCTTGCATGCTGAAGAAAGACCGTATGATCTGCATTTGCTTGATAGTATCCCATGCCTGTAACAGCCTTTCTGAATCTGTCAAACCAGGCTCGAGGAGATTGCTTGAGCCTATATAGCGACTTCTTTAGTTTGCACACTTTTCCATGCGACGTCCCTCCGTCTGATTCTGTAGCGTAGCACCCTGGCGGGAGTTCTATGTACACTTCTTCTTGTAGGTCCCCATGGAGAAAGGCATTCTTCACATCTAATTGTTATAGCTTCCACCCATAGTTTGCTGCAATGGAGACCAGAGTTCTTATGATGCTCATTTTCGCTACTGGAGCAAACGTCTCATCATAGTCGATGCCATATGATTGTGTGTATCCCTTTGCAACCAACCTCGCCTTGTATCGTTCCACCTTTCCTGCTGACGTCTCCTTTACTATATACACCCATTTGCATTCCACAGTTTTCTTCCCTTGGGTAATAGAATCAGCTCCAACGTCTTATTTTTTTCCAGTGCCCCAAGTTCTTCCATCATTGCAGCTTTCCACCTTGGATCTTTCTTTGCTTCCTGCCAACTTTTGGGCAACGAAGTAGAGTCTAATGATGCAATGAAGGCTCGATAATTCGAAGAAATGTTAGAATAAGACAGGTAGTTGGCAATATCATGTTCATAATCATCAAAACGACTAGGAGCCTTACCCGCATTGATGCGAGAATATCTCCTTAAGGGAGCAATAGGTGGTGGAGATATCATACCATCAGAGTCAGAGAGATCCGCATCAGAATCAGATTGATTATGTGCGGGGGCAACATCTTCAAGAGTTGGAGCAGGAGTAGACGAGGGACTTGGTATCGAAAGCACAGGGCACGGTACAGGCACAGTACTGGACTTCTGCTGTCTCCTTCTGTAGACTTGGAGTTCCTTTTCCATTGTCTGCTGCTCCCCCTGTTCCTTTTCCATTATCTGTTGTTCTCCCTGTTTAACATATGTATCTTCTTCATCTTCTGTATCGGAATTACTGCTTTCTCCCTCTTTCGTCCAGTTTTTTACGACCGGGCATGGGACCGATCCGACTACCACAGATGGGCTTGATTTCTCCCGCTCACATCTAACACCCTTTGTGTTAGGTGTGTCAACAAATGCCGAACCGTCATCCGAACCATAATATGGATCAAGTTCTCTGAATGTAACGTCCATGCTTACAAACATCTTCCACTCAACTGGGCTCCAACATGCGTATCCCTTCTGAGTTGTCGTGTACCCGACAAAGACACATTTAACCGCTCTAGGATCCAGTTTGCCAACTCCTGGCCTATTATCTTGGACAAAACATACACACCCAAATACTTTCGGTGGAACAGTGTACGTGGTTGCACCAGTAAGCATCTCCAACGGTGTCTTCCAGTCCAATAACTGAGATGGAATTCTGTTGATGAGATAAGATGCCGTTAACACCGCCTGTCCCCATAAGTGTTTCGGAACAATCATAGCCAGTATCATCGTCCGTGTGACCTCCAGCAGGTGTCTGTTCTTCCGTTCGGCCACACCATTTTGTGCCGGTGTATAGGCACAAGAAGTTTGGTGTAGTATGCCATGAGTGGATAAATACTCAGCAACTGTCTTATTTGTATACTCCGTCCCATTGTCAGACCGTAAGCACTTAATTTTAGTACTATATTGAGTTTCTACCCGGCGATGAAAGTCGCAAAACGCCTCAAAGACGTCACTTTTATTCTTCATAAGGTACACCCATGTCACGCGAGTATAACAATAAATAAAAGTGACAAACCATCGAAAACTGTTAATACCGGTTGTAGGACAAGGGACCCATACGTCCGAATGTATCATATCAAATGCAGCCGAACTTCTACTACCGGAACTCACATACGTGCTTCTGGTATGTTTACCCAACTCACAAGCATGACAAAATAACTTCTCTTTATTAGCCCTTTGGTATAAGGACGGATACATTCGACTAATAATTTTGAAAGAAGAATGACCGACACGCTGGTGGTGGAGTAGTAATTCATCTTCTACACTGCGTCGTGAATCTTCCGGTGGTGTGTCTGCTACCAGAGATGTCAATGCTTTGTCCAGTCCAGTCCTGTCCAAGTACCACAGCCCCTTATGCCATGTGCCAGTCCCTAGTCATCGTCCTGTCCCCTACTCTTGAAAGGTCACCGTAGGAATGTCAAAGAAAACAGTACAGTTAAGATCAAGAATAATGGCACTAATAGAAAGAAAATTGACAGGAAAAGACGGAGCATGTAAGACATTGGTGAGAGTGAGATAAGGGGTGCATGCGACAGTGCCTTTACCCATGACAGGGCTTGAGTTACCATCAGCAGTCTGAATGCTCTCCGGCGTTGGTAGGTGAGTATAGTCTTGGAACTCACCGCGGGACCCCGTGACATGGCGAGATATCCCAGAGTCCATAATCCAACCTGGTTGGTGGACAGCTGCCGCAAGAGCACGCACAGGTATACATGTGCCGGTTTGGGCAAAGCAAGTGATGTGGTCCCCCGAGGTAGATGACGTCCCATGACTGCCGTCCGAACCCAGCTTCGTGCTACGTAACTTCGCGAGGAACTCCTTCTCAAGAGGGGTTAACTCAGCCAGGTGATTGTCGCCCCTTCCTCCGCCAGATTAGCTTTGTGTCCTCCAGAATAATTTTTCCTTCTACCAGCATAACCGTCTCTACCACCACGACGTCCGCCGCGGCCCCGCCCACGATTACTTGACTGACTGTGCAGGGATTTTGGACAAAATCTGATGTAATGCCCTGAGTCACCACAGTTGTGGCAAACACTGGCCACAAAGGAAGGTTGATTGAAGGCGGCAAGGGCAGACTTGTCAACAACGGCTTGCTCCCCCTGGAGAGAGCCCTTGTTGGACATCAACTTCAAGCGAGCCTCTTCTTGTGCCATGGCCGCGATGGCTTCTTCTAAGGTTGGAAGCATGGGCTGTGCTAGGAGGACATTCCTTCTATGCTCAAACACAGGGTTAAGACCCTTCAAGAACTTCATCATCCGTTGACGCGAAATATAATCCAAGAACTTTTGGAAATGTTTCACAAATGCTGGTTCGACCTAGGCATCTTCCATCCCAAGAGGATCATAGTGATCCAAATCAGACCAGTACTTCTTCAACAGCGCTGCATACTCAGAGATGGTGCGGTCGTCCTGGGCCACCCTATCAAGTTCATCCTGCAGTTGGAAGACCCGCATAGGATTGTCCGAGCCTGAGTACATATCCTTCAAAGTCTGCCATATATCAGCAGCAGCCTCCATCGCCTCGACATTGCCCGACACCTGGTCGGTCAAGGAGGCTGTCAACCATCCAGCCACAACATTGTTGACAATTTCCCAAATAGCAAACTCCTTTGAGGAGGGATCATCTGGCGTCTTAGTTTGGCCATTGACGTAGCCAACCAAGCCACGTCCCTTCAGCGTCCGCATGGCCTGTCGTGACCATTTCAAGTAATTGGACGTTCCTTCCAACTTCGTCTCCAGCTTGTCCAGTTTCCCCATTTTGTAGGGTGACGGATCCACATCAGTATGGATCACACGTGGGGTCGCCTCGGTTAATCTATTTGATAAAATATTATCAACCAAGGCCTTCATCTCGTCTGCTGTCAGTTTACCACTGATCGAATCCATGGCATCTTCAACTGTGATTCGTCGTCGTCTTCGTCGGCTTCGTCGTCTTCGTCGGCTTCGTCGTCGTCGTCTTAATGTAAAGTCTTCAACAGAGACCTTATGAATGCGCGGTTAACATGGCCAACACCGGCGCGTGCATGAAAATCCTAATTTGCAGATCGAAAACGGAAAACAAATAAAATATTTGTAGTTCTGGAGGGCGTAATCTAGGAACAGAAGGTGCAAATAAAGCATTTGACATCCATCCGTCTTCGAATAACCGTCCACATAATCTCTCAAATTAGGGTTTTTTCTGTTTTTTTGTATTGAAAAAAAGGGGGTTACAGCAGCAGGTGGGTCGGCGTCGGGGGGGGGGGCGTCGGGGGGTGGGGGTCAGCAGCAGGTGTGGGTGGGGATCGGCAGGGGGTGGGGAACGACAGGGGGGGCGTCGGGCGGGGCTGGGGGGGGTTGGTCGGCAGGGGGTGGTCGGCAGGGGGTAGGGGTAAGGCTGGCAGCAGGGGGGGTCGGCAGGGGGTGGTCGACAGGGGGGGTTAGGGTTTGGGTCGGCAAGGGGGGGTGGTCGGCAGGGGGTGGTCGATAGGGAGGTTAGGGTTAGGTTCGGCAAGGGGGGGTGGTCGGCAGGGGGTGGTCGACAGGGAGGTTAGGGTTAGGGTTAGGGTCGGCAGGTGGTGGTCGGCAGGGGGGTTAGGGTTAGGGTCGGCAGAGGGGGGGGGGGTCGGAAGGGGAGATGAGAATTTTTTGTTGTGGTTATGGCTCTGATACCATGTAGAGAATAATTGATATGTATTTTATTGATAGGCTACTCCACTACTTATAGGGAGTCTAGCTCCTCTTCATATTACATTTTCCAATGTGGGACTAAATCCCTTATTAGTTCTCAACATTATTTCCCGAAGAATAGGGACAAAAACCAAAATTTCTCTTTTTTAACTTTATCTAACTACTTTCTTATTTCTCTGTCTGATAGATCTCTTTTCTTTGTCTTTCACCTCTTGCCTACACCTGGAGCAGGTATTGGTTATAATCTTGGCATCTCCTTCGAGGATTACGAATCATGCTCTGATATCTTCTCAGGTTCAGAAGATAGTAGGCATGGGAAATACATGAAGAAAATGGGATGAAGACTACCCCTAATTTGTAGATTGTTGGAAATGATATGTGTAGAGATGGAAATAATAGGATGATTTATTATTGATGAGAGACTACATATATATAGGAGAGACTAGCCCCTCTCCTATTGTTCTAAGCAATGTGGGACTAAAGTCAATTAACTAATAACTCTAATATAACGCTTAACACCATCCCTCAAGCTGGAGCATAGATGTCAATCATGTTCAGTTTGTTACATAGAAATTGAATCCGAGGACCCAAAAGAGGCTTTGTGAAGATATCAGCTATCTGATCGTCGGTCCTCACATGTTGAAACTTTATCACTCCCTTTGTATATTCATCACGAACAAAGTGGATATCAATTTCAATATGCTTCGTTCATTCATGAAATACTGGATTGGTGGCAATGTGAATAGCAGATTGGTTATCACACCATAAATCTGTCGCTTGCGATCCTTTGTCTTCTCCCAGTTCTTATAAAAGATGCTTCATATATAATACCTCTGATGTGCCATGAGCAATAGCTCGATATTCTGCTTCTGAGCTTGAGCGTGCTATCACACTTTGTTTCTTACTCTTCCATGATACTAGATTTCTGCCAATAAATACTGAGTAGCCAGATGTAGATCGTCTATCTGTCAGACTTGCTCCCCAGTCGGCATCAGTAAAACACTCAATACGAGTGTCCATTATTCTCCATTCGAATTTCTTTTTCTGGATTCTTGACTAGATAACACAGGATTTTGAGAACTCTCTGCCAGTGTAGAACTCTTGGAGAAGCCATAAATCTACTTGCAACACTTACTGCAAAAGAAATGTCCGGACGAGTCATGACCGCCAAGTAGTTGAGTTTTTCAACTACTCGACGGTACTGATCTGGATTGGTCATCAGGACCCCTTTGTCTGGAAGTAACTTTGCCCCTGGATCCATAGGCCTTAGCTTGCATCATACCTGCATCATTTAGTATGTCCAACACATACTTTCTCTGGGACATTACAATGTCCCGCTTACTTCGTGTGACCTCAATGCCCAAGAAATAGTTTAAGGATCCCATATCCTTGGTTTGAAATTGTTCTCCCAGAAACTTCTTGAGGCCTGCAATACCATAGCTGTCGTCTCCCGTGATTACAATATCATCAACGTAGACACCAAGGAGTATCCTTCCAGCAGATGTGTGTCGATAGAAGATTGAATGGTCTTTCTTTGATTGACACATGCCAACTGAGTAACAACATGTGTAAACCGACCAAACCATGCACGAGGTGATTGTTTTAGACCATAGAGGACATTCCTCAGATGGCACACTTTACCCTCCCTTGCAACGAACCCGGGAGGTTACATCACATATACCTCTTCATCAAGATTCTCGTGAAGGAAAGCATTTTTGATATCCAATTGAAGTAACGGCCAGTCATAGCGAACGGCCAAGGCCATGAGGACACGGACAGACATCATTTTAGCAACAGGAGAGAAGGTCTCGAAGTAATCCTCACCATAGGTTTGAGAGTATCCTTTGGCCACTAGACGAGCCTTCAGGCGATCAAGAGAGCCATCTAGTTTCACCTTGATTGTGAATACTCGTTTGCAACCTACGGCATGTTTACCAGTGGGTAAATCGACCAAGTCCTAAGTGTGGTTTTTCCTGAGAGCTTTCATCTCCTCGTTCATAGCAGCACGCCAACCAGGATGTCTGAGATCCTTCTCAGCGGTCTTGGGAATTTGAATCCCATCAATAGTAGCCATCAGAGACTGAGTGTGACTGGTAAGTCATTTGTAGCTGTCAACATACAAGAGATGATCACGACAGGCACAACGAGGACGTTCTGAAGGCGGAACTGGTGGAGCTGCTGGCGGAACTGGCGGAGGCAATTCATTGGAGCCGGAGTTGCTGGTGGAACCGTAGGAAGATGATTCTGTAGGCGATGTCGGCACTAACTAAATCGGTGTATGCGGACCATCGGCCTGGGAGACTGGCTCGATAAGGGAGGGCACCCGTACGTGGGGCTGTTGTATTTGAGCAGGAAATAACAAAAAAATCCTCTTCTGGATAGACTAGGGGAGCCGGATCCGTTGATTGTGGGAGTGGAGGAAATTCGGTTTCTATAAAGGTAACATCCCGAGTTAAAAAATATCTCTTCAAGACACGGGAATAACACCGATACCCTTTCTGACCTTGAGGATACCCAAAAAAATATATTGTATTGCCTTAGGATCTAATTTAGAAAGAGTTGGTCGGGTATCCCGAACACAGCATAAGCAGCCAAAGATTCTGAGAGACAAAGAAAATAGCTCTCATCCGGGAAAAAGTCGAGAAAAAGGAGTGTTATCATTGAAAACTGACGATGGCATGCGGTTAATAAGATAACAAGCAACAAGAACCGCATCCGACCAAAATCTCTTGGGAGTACGTGCTTGAAACATAAGAGCACGTGTTATTTCCAAGAGATGGCGATTCTTGCGCTCGGCCACACTATTTTGTTGTGGTGTGTACATACAAGAAGTTTGGTGGCTGATGCCATTGCGGACCAAATGTCTATCGAGATCACGAGATAAATACTCACGGCCATTGTCACTCCGAAATTTTTTGATTGGAATATCAAATTGTATTTTTATTTTGGCATAAAAGTTGTACCAAATGTTAAACAATTCAGAATGATTTTTTACCAGATAAACAAAAATGACACGTGAGTAATCATCAACAAAAGTAACAAAGTACTTAAAATCTATTACTGATTCAATCGGACAAGGTTCCCATACATCAGAATGCACCAACGCGAAAGGAGCGGAAGCAATTTTTTTTTACTCACCGGATAGAGAATCCGGTGATGCTTAGCTAAACTACATGGCTCACAATAAAAAAGCGGGGATATCTAAATAAGGGTATATTTTCTGGAGAGCTTGGGTTGATGGATGACCTAACTGACAATGTAAATCGAAAGGATCGAGTTTCATGCCGGCACAGACAACAGAAGAAGGTGCGTCAAATAGGTACAAGCCTCCAGCCACATGCCCCTTACCGATAGTCTTCCCAGTTTTCAGCTCCTGAAAAACACAACCATCAAGAAAAAAAGGTTACCGAGTAATGCAGTTCACGAGTAATTTGACTAACAGAAATTAAATTGAACGGGTTCCTAGGTGTAAGTAATACAGAACCGAGTGACAGTCCGGAAGAAAGACTGGCACTTCCACATTCTCGGACTTTCAGGGAACCTCCATTGGCAACAGTAATGCCAGAAACACGACGTACAGGTACATAATTATGTATCATACCTGCGTCACCAGTCATGTGAGATGACGCACCAGAGTCAATTACCCACTGCTTGGATTTCACTATGCACGCTGCTGAGTATCCGGCTGTGGATCCAGACGTAGAAGCTTCACCACGACGTTGAGCCTGGAAATCAAGGGACTCTGTATATGAGTCTGAAGTCATCTAAATAGATCGGACATCATCATCAGGTGCATCAGTCGTGATATTTGCAGCAGGTGATTTAGTGCATTGCCAATAGAAATGTCCAAGTTGGCCACAGTTAACGCAAGTACGCGATCTTCCTTCATCACGACCGCCATTGCCATGTCCTCCATCTCGACCAGTATTTCGGCCACCATGTCGGCCACCACGACCACCACAGAATCCTGTACGAGCTGCACCAAGAGCAGAGCAATCAGCGGAAAATATCATCCGGAGTGGTCTCAACTACTTTTGCTGCCCTAAGGACACGATAGCGTGCTTCCATCAGGAACGAAACTTCAGATCCAGCAATAATCTGAGAGCTAGCGGAGTCTGCATCAAGGCGGAGAAAGGCAAGATAAGCCATGACATGAAGCTGCTCACGTTGAGCTTTTGCTTCATTAATATCCGACATAAGTAGTAGTACGCGGTCGATCTCATCAGACATAGCTTTAAAGGCCCGAAAATGGTCCTTATGAGATTTATCTTTCTGATTTGCTCGGTATATACCAACGACCGAGTCATAAATGCGAGGCAAATCGCATTTTCCATCAAACGCCGCTGCCAGTACCTCCCATAACTCTTTCACGGAGTCCGTATTATGAACCATGTCTTCTACCGATGGTTCCATTGAATTCATCAACTGTGTAAATATTCGACTATCATCTGTCTCCTATTGCTCAAATATGGGATCATCTTCTGCTGGAGGATTGTCAATCAGATGTTTGGACAACCGTATTCCGCGAAGCGTCTTCTCGACCTTCTTTCTCTATGTCGAGTAGCCATCTGGTCCTTCCAACCGTCGATCGACAAGTCGAATAGAGAAAATCGTCGTGCTAGTGCCTGTTGGTCCTCCTAGTGTGTTGCTAACACTAGTATCGGTGGCACTGCTATTCGTCGTAGAATCTGTCATCTTTCAGGATTCCTGAATCGACTGTCGACTTTGATCTTTCCAATCTAGATAATCACAACAACTCTGCTAATGCGCTAAACACGAAGCCAGAACCGGCACGTGCGCATAGGATGCAGAGAGTGTGGATCACAAGCCATGACAAAGAGATAACCCATGTTGACCTCTGTGAGATCCTGGTGTGAAGATCAAGGAAAGAAACAAAGATTTATGCAAAACAAACCATATGTTTGCTATTTGTTAAATTTTCGAATAGATCATTGAGAGTCAGAGGTTCCAGCAAACATGTGTTTACCCTCTGAGAATTCCAACGATTTTTTTTTTGGAAACTAGGTTAGGATTTGGAGGGAGAGTGGGCGGCGGCTAGGTGGAAGGGGAAAAGAGTTAGGGTTAGGGTTTTGAGCTATGACACCAGGAGAAGGGGGGATTGCCGGCGGGGGCTGACAGGAGGTGGGGCTATCGGTGGTAGACAACAGCGGCAGTAGGACAGCGGCAGCGGCAATAGGACAGCAACAGCGACAGCAGCAGTAGACAACAGCAGCAGCAGTAGGAGGGGGGGCGGCGGCTAGGGGGCTGGAGTGGGGCAGCAGCGGCAGTAGTAGAAGGGGGGGCGGCAGCAGCAGTAGTAGGAGGCGGGGGGGGGGGGGGGGGGGCTAGGGGGGGTAGATTAGGGTTAGGGTTTTGTGAAAGGGAAGAGAGTGGTGGATGACGGCTAGGGTTTTGGCTCTGATACCATGTAGAGATGAAAATAATAGGATGATTTATTATTGATGAGAGACTACATATATATAGGAGAGGCTAGCCCCTCTCCTATTATTCTAAGCAATGTGGGACTAAAGCTCATTAACTAATAACTCTAATATAATACTTAACAATATGCATACTTTTCATAGGAGGGTTTCTTTCCTCTTTATCTAGAATGATATCAAATACATCATAGACCAACAAGTCACGAATCTAGACTCATAGACTCAATATATTCTTCTGAACTAATCTATGTTGCACGAATAGGGTATGCTAATTCTTCCTTCAACTCTTTTTCTTTTTCTCTTCTTTTTTTTCAACCGGGTTCAAGGAGAGGTATACGATTGGTTTTAGATGTGAGATTCTTTTTTATTATTGGGTGTTAAAATTTAAAGTTTTAAATCTGCAAACAAAGAACAATAATTTCTATCGTGTTTGAACCCACTAACTTAAACACGTAAACTTAACCTTCATACCGATCAAACTAGCTAGTATAAGAGTAGAACCAACTCGTATAATGCTCAAATATCGATGGTATCCAGTCAAACCGGCCAATATATTTATGGATCGGTTTTATGACTAAGACACCTAAACTATATCGGTTTCTTCTCAAAACCACAGTATATTGGTCCATAGTTTCAAAAGACTGCCTAGGTACATGCCTAAGCGCAAGGTTAGGCGAGGTGCAACTAGGCGTTTCATTTTGTACGAAGCACGCCTAGACATCAAAAGCGATGCCTAGGCGCCTAGGGTGAGGCAATGAAGTGCCTAGGCGAGCACTTGTGCTTACTCTACTTTTTTGTTATTATTATTTTGTATTGACTAAGACACTAAGAATCCAAGGCCCAACACCTACATAACCTATGGGGTTAAAAAATTGATTTTTCACTAAAACATAAGAAGCTCAATCTTAACCTAATCCCTAAATTTGAGATCTCTCTCTTACAAAAATCGATCACCTTTCTAAAGATCGTGCCGACGACCGACTACCATCCTTCATGGTTACAACGACTCACTGGTAATTGTTACCAACGTTTCCTTTTACTCTCCCATCATCCAATTCCTTTTCAGGTATTGACTCTATCACCAACCAACCCACGAACCTCACCAATGACAACTTTCCTTTTTTTCACTATCAATCTCGCCTAAAATGTTGGAGAAAAATGTGCTAAAAGCTTAAAATATTTTCAATACCAAACAAAATTTAAGGCATATGCAAAAAATATATACATGTTTTATACTTTCCGTGCCCTTTTTTTTCTCAAGCGTACGTCTCGCTTTTCCAGTTTGCTCCTAGATTACTGTTCTAAAAATCGGTCTAGGTAGCCGTTTAGGCGGCGTCTTCACACCCTGATCCTGGAGGATCGAAAGGTCGCCACTGGACATGATGTCGTACAAGTCTAAGTTGCACTTGTAAAAGGTATGGATATGCACAATGAATATATTACAAAAATATAAGACTTTGATACAACGAATTTTTAAGAAGAGAACCGAATGACAACAATGTATAATACAAAATAGCTTCTTTTATTGATACTTGTAGCACAATTAAAAAAATGCTCTTATCAGCCAACCGAAAAGCCAAACTGGCTTACAACTTTGAAATTGACATAAAATACTTTGTTCTATACATCATATCTTTTTATTAGAAATAAAGGTAAAATAAGACTTTCGACAAAATTTTTAAACTGGAGAAAAAAGCTTCGAGGCGACCCAAGTGCTTTGACTGAATAAGCGAGCTTCTAATTCCTCTAAATGTGCAAAAGATTTTCAACACGTGTAAGGTCGAGGGTCAGTACATTGAAGAATGGACTAGTGAGCAGTATTAACCCGATCGACTTACCCAAACCAACATAATCTTGTGAAAGCATGCAATTATTATTTGGTGATCTTTATATTTTTTTAGAGTCTTGTTAACAATTTATAACAATAGTAGGAAAGCATAAACATATCACCTATACAGTGATTCTTACCCACAATTGACTGTCCTTTCCTGCAAACAAGCGTTAAACAATATATGATTTATAGTTTCTATCTTTGCATCAAACTATTAGGCCTGCAAAATAATTTCATTAACATGTGCTCTAACTACATGATGGTCCATGTACGACTCACCATAATTAGAAGTTGGGACGTTCAAGCTCATCTCCCCAATTAGACATAACACTCCCCTGATTGTGAGAACATCCGGTCCTCAGAGTGTTCCATCTCTCATATGACGACACGATTTCGGTGCCCCGAAAATTGTTCAAGAGTTTACAAGTTGCTCAAGATCAATGCATGATATGCAATTTCCATAAAATAAAGCGATGCAACACTATATGTTATGCAACCCAATTCTTCTTTCTTTTATTTTGACGGCCATGTCATGTTCTTCCTTTCTTTACACAAGTAGTATCTCAACTTAATCTTTCATTTATCAATACTACTTCATTTTCAAGTCTCTATTTACAGTATACATTTCAAGTCTACAATTTTCATTCTTTTCTAAATTACATGAAATATCAATTCTATTAACAGCTATAACTCAAACATGTAATAATTATCTTTTAACTTAGCTCTTTTGTTAAGGTGTCGTTGATCGTAAGGACATAGCAAAGGAATGCGAATGATTTATTTTATTAAGGAGTAGAGATAAGGATAAGAAGGATTAAAGTCCCTTATTATAGAATTTGCCGAGAGAAAGAGGAACTTCTTAAGCAACCGTCAAGCCTCGTCTATGCGTCTTCCTGAAATTGCACAAACAGAGGTTCATCACAATTTCTCGTATCTTCCTTTTTCTTTCTCTCAGTTATGATATGAATGCAGAAATCAATAAAGACAAGCAACGGAAAGCATTCAACGAAACTCCAACAATAAAAATCCGTTAATCAAAGTCGTTAGCAAAAATGTCCAGAAACTAACAACGACGAAAAGAATGGAGAAGAGACTCTTATATAGAGTTCTTTCTCTAAGTACGATCTACTGTATTTTGGAGTCAGTTCCGATAGAAGCCAATCCATCGATTGGAGAGGGTCTCAACCCCCTGACGTCCGACTGTGCATGTTTTTGGGTTTCTGGACAATTGTCGTACTTTTCAGCAGGTTTTTTGGTTTTTAAACTTCCTAGAACTAGGCGCTAGACGTCCACTGCCTGGCCGACTAGCGCCTAGTGCCTTTTACAACCTTGACCTAGTCTCTAGAGGACCTTAGTGCTTATGTGCGCATTATTTACCGGTCATACTGCCATATTCGGAACACGAAAAGAGTTACTAATGATTGCACAATTGAAGTTCAAAGTGTTGTTTGCTTTCTACACCTCAATATCATTATATGCGTGCTTCTTGGCATATGTTTCATTTTTGCTGTTCATGTCTTCGACATGTCAACCATTTTAAAGATGCATAATGAAAGCATACATAGAAAGTGTGGTGTTTATGTTATTTAGATCTCTTTACCTAAATATCTGTGTATGGCATAACAAGCTTAGTAGCTTACAGTTGCAGCAGAAATAACAACATTAATACTATTTGTTTTAGCCCAGATCTTTTAAGGCTGGCTATGTGAACCCTACCTCCTCTTCTTAATCTAGTTCTAACCGACTCATCCACCACTTTCTAACTATTATTCTGACTCCAATTCCTATTCTAATTGATTCATCGAATCAACCAACCTCTCTCTCCTAGTAGCATGATGGCCTTCACTTCCTTATAGTGGTTGGACTGATAGTCGGGTAACCATGATGACATCTGTCACACTTGTAGCATTGTATGAGGTGGAAAAATATCTGCATTGCATATGTGCAAAATATCACTACTCTTTTCCCTCATCTATATCCTCAAATGTAGCTGACTTGTGCATGGACCTGTCATTTTTGTTGCTATTCATCTATCTCAACATTCAGCTACACATGTTTATTAGTTGAACAGCAATGCTCTTTTGGGTAATTGCCTGGCATTGTGATATTTGCTGGGAGTCATTTTTATTTGTTTCTTGTTTGATATGTTTATTAATACAATTTGATAATCTGTATTATTCAGATATGCAAATGCATGTTTGTTTTATGCTATTGTGGGAATCATAAGTGTGGTGTTATAAACAGATTATTATACATGCTGGGATGATTAAACAGATCTCGTCGTATTTGACAAGGTTGATGTTGTGAGTTCTGTTTTCTTTTGCAGGCTTCTCCAGTAACTATAGGTGGTCGCCAAGCTTTAATTGAAGAAAAGCGCACCACTGATTCCCGAGGCAAGTGTATATAAAAACCTCATTCCATAGCTTCAATTTGACAGTTCTTAAGTTTTCCAATGTTTCACTCTTCCAGCTACCGTTTCTTTGGATTGACTCGTTTTGACTCCGATCAACCACAAATATATCACGTCTTAACATCACCATCCAACATCATTGGAGTAATTTGGTCACACATGATTGTATATTGATGGTCATACATGCACATTATTAGAGAAGAACTAAGTTACTCTCTAGGAAGAATGACCACTCCAATATTTGGCACAAAAAGCTGAATAGCTACACGACAACGAAATTTCAAGAACACCAGGAAAAGTGTCACATGTCTCCATGTCCATATGATGTCCTGTTGTTTTTTTGTTCATTCAACTAGGGCACTGGATGCAAAATGAGTGAATTCAGGAATTAGCAAATTCCTGGAAGAAAGAATTAGGCTTAATTCATCAATTTCTCAATTCATTCATGCCAAACATCCAGCTTAATGTTTAGAAATTAGGAAGTAGTAATGCCTCATGAAGGAGTTCTAATTCCTCAATTCCAGCCTCCCCAGGAATCCAGGAATTTAGCCAGAAGCAAAAATGAACAAATGAACAAGGAATTAGAAAGGTTTGGTGAGAATTGAGAAACTGTAATTTCTGTGGCTGTCCAAATATCGGTTAGCAGGAATTAATTTAAATTAGGCAGGAATTAATTTAAATTAGAGCCTTTTTCACCACCCTAATTTCAGTATCAACGGACAAGTGGTGGGGTATATTGTTATCAGCTGCAGAGTGCACAGTCAGATACATGCATAATTTTATTCCCTTAAAACGGATTTCTTTTATTTACAGTCAATAGCAGGGGAAGATTTGCACCTGGCAGGGGGGCTGGGTACCGGGGTGATGGAATGAGAGGTCGTGGCAACTACGGAGGTGGGAGGGGTTATGGAAGAGGGGATTACAGTGGCAGGGCTGAGTTTTCAAACCGAGGTGGTGGTAGGGGTGGTTCTTCAAACCAAGGTGACGTTACATATCAGAGGTTTGAGCAAGCAAGCTTCAGTGGTGGCCGTGGAAGCCGCTCTGGATCCTTGACTGGTAATACATCTGCAGCTCGGATGCCTGCGCATGCTTAAGAGGTTGAGTCGAGAGGCTATGATCTACTAGGTTTTTTATTTTCAGAAGTTAAATCATTCATCAGGTGCTGAGATTTGTATATGCTTCAGTTACCATCTCCTCTTGTTTGAAGGCTGGAGTCGTGGAAGCTGTTTAAGGCTGTAGTTTTTAGTCTCGCATGGTTTAATTGATTGGCAAATGTTGCGTCTGGCTCTGCTTATGTAGAGTATATGAAGATTGTTCACATCATAGCTCGACATTGATAGGTAGATAGGTAGGTGATCATTGTTATCATTTTTGGAACCTAGGCTTCACGAACCCGTTGAAGTTTGGTGAATGAGGAATTTGCTGACTAAAATATTTATCAAAGAAACGAGTTGGACGGAAATGAGTGCATTCTGATAATATTTGAACTAGTGTTCTTTTGATATTTGATATTTTCTTTGTAAATGAGCCCATTACTTTGCCAAAGTTTGATAGATTTGTGAGGCTTGTTCTTTCAAAAATCTTGCAGTTCTTTCCCCTAATGTAATGTTTACTTCAATCGGGAGAATATTCAGATGATGTTGGGGCGGTGGCGGTGTCGTTCATCTCATTTTATATATATGGTGGTAATTGTTGTTGTGTGATTGTGCCAACCCTAAAGATCTCTCTCTCAGTGAGGATGTTTATCCATTGTATGTCATTTTGGTTTTGTATATAAAGCTAGTAGCATACCCATTCTAGGGTTGCTTGTTCAGATTAATAATCAAAGACTTCTACCTTTCTCCATCTCTTCTATTAGAGTTCCTGAATAACTCCATTAGTCTTTTGTGCTTAATACCTTTCTACTAGTCTTTTGTGCTACAACACCTTACCAGTACGCTCTATCACAAAGGCTAAACGATCCGTAATCATGTTCGAAACAAAACAAGTAGATGTCATTTTTTTTTCCAGTTCTGACTATTTCTTATCTGCAACCACATCAAAGCTCTCCATGGTAGCACAGTTCCTTGAGAACTGACGTAGCCGCATAAATCGACAGCGAAAGCCATTCAATGGCAGCGAAGTCATTTCTTGCGATACAGTTCTTTGAGAACTAACGTTGATGTTCAATGGCAGCAAAGTTATTTCTCGTGGCACACAAAGTTCTTTGAGAACTAATGTGGTTGTCTATGGCAGCAAAGTCATTCCTTGTGGTACACAAAGTTCTTTGAGAACTAACGTGGCCGTGGAATGGCCTTGCGGTTAGGGAGAGCTCTATGGAATGGAGCAACTCCGTGAAAGGTATTCCAGAAGAAAATATCGTGGAAGTTTGATAGAAGGGAACTCCGAGGAAGTTTGCGAGAAGAAAATCCCACAGATTCTCGCGGAACACAAACCACACAGACGCAACAATACGACCTAGCAGAACTGTGCAACCCTACAGCCTTGCGACCCAACTTACCACCTTTCTTGTAGCGCTCCAAGTTCCTTGAGAACTAACATTGTTTTCTATGACATGCTTAGTTCCTCGGGAACTAATACGACCCTTGATACAATTGTTCTTCGTGGCCAACTCGGCTCCTTGGGAGCTGTCGCAACCTTTTACAATAACAAAATTGCTCTTCGCGACCAAAATGGCACCTTGGGAGTTGTCATGGCCCTTTGCAGCAACACAAATGCTCTTCGCGGCTAACACATATCTTTGGGAGCTGTCGCGGTCCTTTGCAACAACAAAATTGTTCTTCAAGGACTGTCGTAGTCTGTTAGAAATAAAGCCATGAAAATCTACGATAAGCAGATGTCGTACAATAGAGCATCTCTTCGGAATAGTGTTGTCCTGTGGAACATAGCAGCTCCACGGAAGGGAGATATCTCGCAGAACATAACAGCATGGTCGAATCTAGTCCAAAGAGTTATGCCCTGCAAAACTACATAGCGAAAGAATCTTGGAGGTTCAAATTTCATCTATGTTGTCAGGATTTTACTAGAAGAATTATTTTTTCAGAGACATAGCCCCATCTGTAGAGGCTTAACATATGACCTGAAGTTCATGAATTGTTTTGATTAAATCTGAAGTTCATCTTGAACTCAAAGTTAATATTGAACATAATGTTCATTTTTGAATCGGAAGTTCATAAGAACACAAAGTTAATAAGAACCCGAAGTTCATAATATTCTAATAAAAATGGCAAGGTATTAGCCTTTCCATATCGACAACATCACCGAAACGATACACTAGCATTGCCAAAGGGATAACTTTCCAGAAGAAAATTTTGATCTAGTATTTTGCCCCTAGCATCACTTGAAGCGAAGCTCTAATTTTGTTTAGGCCTAAGCCTCGCCATATGGCATATCTCTGCCACATTCTTGCATTGCCTAAACCAAAGCTAAATCATTTTAACCTCACTAAAGACACCAGCAACATTAGATCTTCTATAATGTAATGTCCTACTCTACTTGGTGCCTTGAGTTGGTTCGTTGGCTAGATGGGTTGTTTCAACTTGGGTTCGACTATTGACACCCCATCTATTTCTAAGTTGACCCCAATTTCTTTTCATAACTTAAGTTGTATTATGAAATGACTGCTTTATCCTTTTCCTATTTCTAATTCTACCCAAACCCAAACAGCCATAGGACCCCACCCCTTCACTAACCCCACCCCTTCAATAACTAATCCAAAAACCTTAGAAGACATTATTTGAAGCTTGAAGAAATTACAATGGAGGGCCAAAGTAATGATAGAAGATCTCCCGTACCCAATGTAAGTCCTACCAATGTTTTTTTTCAAGTATTGATTCGGCTGTTTCGATTTTGAGAAGAAAACAAAATTCGCGGACTGTTCGACCATAACAAGTCGGACAAATCTACACTGTTCGACGAGGGGAGGTCGAACGTTTTTTGAACTGTCCGACCTGTACTGGTCGAACAGTGTGGATTTCTCCGGATTATGTCGGTCGAACAGTACTTTTTTTGAGTTAAATTTAAAAATTTTATTTTCCAACCTAATCCGATATTTGTATTTATCTTCATAGGAAAACACTTCAGAT
Organism: Iris pallida; assembly: GCA_029216955.1. NCBI lineage: Eukaryota > Viridiplantae > Streptophyta > Magnoliopsida > Asparagales > Iridaceae > Iris > Iris pallida. The sequence goes on from JANAVB010016600.1 coordinate 6,206,731, forward strand.
GACATTGCGGTTAACACTGAGATGAGTATTGTCACGCACCCGATGTACGAACAACAACTTGATTTCTCTGAAGAATTTCAAACTGATCAATTATTTGTTAGTCGAGAGTCATTGGTGAATTGAATTTGCTTCAAGCTCATTGATTATTTGTAATGGAACGTTTGAACGTATAATGAACTTGTGCTAATATTTTGTGGGATATTTGAACGTATAATGAACTGTGGCTCGTATTTTGAGAAATTTATAATGAATTTGTGCTAATATTTTGTGGGACGTTTGAACGTATGTTGCATATGTTAAAACATGTACTGTTCGACCTGGAAAAGTCGAACAGTGTACATATGTTCGACCTGTATATGTCGAACATTATTGAACTGTTCGACCTGTTATGGTCGAACAGTATGCAAATGTTTGACATATGTTTGCCGAACAGCACTGGTACAGGCAATTCACAAGACAAGATATCTAGCGTCGATGACGCATTCGAGTATATCACAAAATATCACAAAACATAACAAGATATCTAGCGTCGATGACGCATTCGAGTATATCACAAAATATCACAAAACATAACATGATATCTAGCGTCGATGACGCATTCGAGTATATCACAAAATATCACAAAACAAAACAAAACACGTCCCTCTCAATGCCATTCCAAATCTCGTACGCCACATGTGTCTTGAAACTTGGAATAAGTTGTGGATCTTCGGGTCCACCGGGACAAGGCCCTGTCAAAATATCAGCATCCTCATCCTCTTCTTGATCAGTTTGGCGCTCTTCATCAGTGTGGCACTCTTCATCAGTGTGGCGTTCTTGCTCCTGCTCTTGGTCGGCCGTTTGAGTCGAAGCAACAAGTGCTTGTTGTTGAAGACGTGCAAGTTCCTGCTCTTCAGCTCGACGTCTCCTAGCTGAAGCATGAGTCGTTTCCCTCCTACTAGTTTGCTTTCCTACAAGTTCCACCAAAATAACATGGCTTAAAGAAATATTTTTTAAATTGTATTGTTCGGTCTCGAAGAGTCGAACTAACCCACACTGTCCGACCATAACAGGTCGAACAAATCTGTACTGTTCGACTGAAACAGGTCGAACAGTAAGCAAGGTGTTCGACTATCGTGAGTCGAACACATTGCTGTGTGTCCGACCGACCAGAGTCGAACAGATCCGTAAATTTTGGGGAAAAATTCGATCTGTTCTTTCGTTCTAACCCTAAATGGTCGACAAAACAATGGGGTTCTAACCCTAAATGCTCGACAAAACAATGGAAGAGAATGTAGTTTGGATTGAAATGTTTGATACTCACCTCGATCCATGGTGAAGAGACTTCTCGGAGTGGGGTGAACAATGGGGGACTTCTCCGACTCAAATCTGGTGTTGGAGAGAAGTCCAACAGAGATGGAGAAGAGAGTAGTGTGGAGGAAGAGAGTAGTTAGGGTTAGGGTTAGGGTTTGATGGGGAAGAGAGTAGAGTGGAGGTGTATGTAGGGAGAGAGGAGAGTGGGGTGAATGTAGAATTTTGTGTATAGAGAGGAATGGGGTGTACTTAGAAATTGGGATGTGGGGGTTGTACACTATGGTTTAAGTCATAAGGGTATTTTTGTCAACATTTGGGGTGTACTTAGTATTTTTATAAGTTAATTTATTTTTAGGTGGGGTGTACTTAGAAATTGGGGTCAACTTAGAAATAGATGGGGTGTCAATAGTCGGACCCTTCAACTTAGGTTTCTCCATAGGATATTGTAGAGATTGGCTCGGTCGATGCATATCGACATTTCCTCAGGTGGGTGTGTTTCTGTGAACCTTTTTTGCCTTGCCTTTACACCTAATGAAACTAGATATTGATTATATGTTTCATATGCTATGAGTAATGCTACATGTTAATAATAAAAGAGACGAAGTCACATAGATAAGAGAGTAAATCTCATTTTGTATCCTTGGTGCTATAGAACATGGAATTATGAACTAGTGATTTAGAATTTTGCAACTGGAGTAGCCTTATCATATCACATGAACTATTCAGACTTGCTGCCTATCAATATGATTTTCATATTGTTGCAATGTTGTACATATGGATTATAGCACTATGGTGTAGTATTATATAGAGACCTGTTCTATTACCTTAGACATGATGATTTTGCGCCTCTTATATTATGTAATGTTGGAAATATCAGTATGTAGCTATGTTTTACTTATGCGAATAACACATTGCAAGAATGTATGAGATGTATTTTATTATTATGCTAAGTGATATAGAACATAGAAGATTGGGACCGTTGGGTCGCCAAGGTAGTATCCCTGGACTGAGAACTGAGCAAGTATAGAAAGTCCTGGATTGGAAAGTTGGATCCGAACGATGGTTCGGAGAATGTAATTTTGAGTAGAGATGGGTACCTTCTATTTCAGATTTTATGCAATACATGTGTCCTAGCATAGTTGTTTATGAGTATTGCATGGTCATAGGCAAGTTATGCACAAGGTATTGTTCCTCGAACGACCGTTGGGCCATTGGGATCGATTCGACCAAGGAGGAGCGGTGCTGATATACTAGCCCAGGGTGTTTCGGGACCTTCAGTTGAGGCTAGCTACCCAGTCTAGAGAGTATCCTGATTCACTATCATCTAGGATGGTGTGTAGATAGTGACCTTCATATAGTTAGGCTGCATGCTAAAGTTATCTGCTTGCAGGCCTAGTATTAGATGCAGAATAAGCACTTAGCACAATTATATTTTCATGATGGCTAACGAGTGTCTTATGCAGCGACATGAATTATGACACTCTTAAATACAGTATTAGATGCATGTCATGATGTTTGATACTATGTTTCGTAACATGACAATTGTTTTACTTGAGCAAGGAAGAACGAATGGTAAGTATTGGTAAGTTGAACCTAGTTACTATGTTATGTAACACTTCTATACTTGCAAACAGAAATATCTTATGCCATTTAACTGATCCTAAGCTAAGATTAGAAGACCACAAATATTACATGCACTCAATAATGAATGTGTTGGTTTTGGTTGAGGGGGGCAAGAGGCCACTCACCAGTACCCTTGTACTGACATCTTACCAGATCTGTACATACTGGAGTTTGCTTGGGATGCTGAGGCGTTTGGAGCTTGGTTGGTGTCATGAAGCATTGTGGATGGAGATTTTTAATTTTGTATGTAAAGGGCATAATATATATAACATTGTCACTTGTATAGTTTCATAAGTTGTAAGCCTTGCGGCATGATTTACCGTTGTAATCGGGTTGTACCTTGGCTTCGAGCCGTTGTAAATCATGTTGCAATATCAATTAAAAGAATCATTCTTTTGTACTTATTGTGTCGATTCAACTTTTTTTTGCTTAGCCTTGCTTTTACGATGACTCTGTTACTTAACTATTCAATTGACCGTTTGGTGCTTGCCTTGTACAAGTGCAATTTAGGCTTATACAACATCACGTCCAGTGACGACTTTTGATCCTATGAGATCAGGGCATGATATATGGTATTAGAGCACGACTTTACGTCATTGGATTCTTATTAGCTCCGAAGTGCCTTCGTAAGCAAATATTTTTGACTCTCTCGATGTTCTGCTAGATGTTCCATACAATAAATCTAGATATGTTATGGACTACGTCTCATGTGGGTATTTTGTTGGCCAGGAATATCATCAAGGAGCGTTGAGTATGATTTGAGCTGCTTGTGACGTAGTGTGTTTGGGATGTAGATTTGTTGGCTTTGGATAAGTTGGATATTGGATGATCAGTTGGATATCTTGAAGATTAATTCATTGAGTTAAGTTGTTCAAGTGGAATAGATTCAGTTGAATTTGGCCGAGTGGCTGGTATTGGATGTTATGTGTGTGGCCGTTGGAGCCACCGTTATAGGATTGTCCACAAGGGACATTAATTTAGTATATAGAGGATGTTTGTGTGTGCTTAGTGGCTTGATCCCTTAGTGGTGTATGGGATATCCTGAGGGGTGTACTTGTTTTGGTGAGTTGGATGTTGAGGAGCATATAAGTTTTCAATGGATAATACAAGGTCTTAGTTTAGAGTTATTCTCGATTGATGTTATATTGAATGTGTTGTTGGACTTGGTTCAGATGACCGTAAATGATTCTTGGCAAATTCAGATAGCACTAGATAAGAATTCAATTTTTTGAAAAGAATGGTTCGGTTGAGAAATAACCGTAGATCGTATATAGAATTGTTGCTTGAGTTGATCAGATTGAGTAAGTTAAATGTTAAGACTTGGGAGTATGATTGAGAATTAAATTGAAGCGATTGAGGATGTCTCTAAGAATTTTGGGATGTTGTTACTCGAAGATCGGAATCAACCTGAGATGATTGAAATTTCAGTAAAGAATGGAATGATCTTATGTTGTTTTGACATATAACAATTGGGTGAAACATATTGAAGTTTTGTGAATGGATATTTTGGGGGATATATATAATCAGACTTGATGTGTTGCACTCTTAGATTGGAAAATTCTCAGAAAGTTGGAATGAGGATGGGTTCAATAGTGATTGAGGCTTTGATGTGGTAGGTCGATAAGTTAAATGATATTAAGGTTTGATCTTTTGGGATCAAATTGGATTCCGATTCAAAAATCATGTGCTTGGAAGAAGTGATTGATAGTAGTGCAACCTAGGATTTAAATTAGATCGGATTTGAATTGATCTTACTCGAGGCAACAATGTGATTTGCATAGACGGGAACACTTGGGATTGAAATGAAATTCTGATTAGATTTAGTCTTGAGAATATGGATGTTGGATGAATAAGTATAGAAAGTATGACAAGTTCTTGGAAGCTTATAAGAATGGGAAATAAATGGTTGATAATGAAGGATAGATTGGAATATGA